>CAIGRB010058747.1:0-41000 GCA_903798255.1 Fraxinus quadrangulata
CATGCTTGAATATGTGTATTCGGACTTATGGGGTCCTCTATCATCCCCACCTTAGGTGGAAATAGACATCTTTTGTCTATTTTTTATGACTACACTAGAAAAGTGTGGATTTATCTTTTAAATGATAAATTCGACAATTTTTATAGTTTTAATAATTAAAAAAGACAAGTTGAAAATCAAACTGGTAAGAAGATCAAGTTTTTTGAGAATTAATAATGGCCTAGATTTTCAAAACATTGAATTTGATAATATATGCAAAGAAAATGGGATAACAAGACATAAAACTGTTTCTTACACTCCCCAACAAAATGAGGGTAGTGAAAAGGATAAATAGAACCACACTTGATAAAGTACGTTGTATGGTGTTAAGTTCTGGAGTCCTAAAATCTTTTTGGGATGAAGCTGTTGTGACTACTTGTTATCTGATTAATTTGATTTCATCTGCTATATTGAATGGTGATACTCCGCATGAAAAATGGTCTATAAACTAAGTGATTATTCTATGTTTAGAACTTTTGCCTGTATTGCATTTTCTCATCAGAGTGAGGGAAAGCTTGAACCTATAGATACAAAATATGTTTTTCTAGGTTACCATAAGGGTGTCAAGGGGTACATGTTGTGAGATAGGAGCTAAAAAGGGGTTAAGATCATTGTGAGTAGAGATGTTACATTCAATGATAGCGCAATGCTATGTCTTAAAACTGAATTTGAACATGTGAGTGAAGAAAAACAAAGTGAAAAGAGAAATCAATTGAATGTAGAGTTAGGGAAACATAGCACATCCATCCCTGTAATACAAAGTGAGGTGGAGACTCAGGAACAATAACCTGACATTGAGAATAGAGAGAAAGTAGTAATAGAAGAACACCGTGAAGAAGAGAATCCTTTAGCAGATTATAACTTAGCTAGAGATAGAGAGAAGAGACAGTCTAGAGCACTCATAAGATTTGGTTATGAATCTGAGCTAGCTTTCACTCATGCGAGCTATGAGAAGCTAGCTGATAGAGAGCCAATGACCTTTGAAGAGGCGATGAAAAGTGAACAATCTGAAAAATTAAAACAATGAAAGATGAGATGAGTTCTTTAGAAAAAAATCAAACTTGAGAGCTAGTATTTAAACCTAAAAATAAGTAAGTGAACTTGATGAGCAAATCTTTATAAATTAACCAAAATGTTTCAAAGACAAACTAAAACCTGATCATGTATGCCTCTTGGAAAGATCTTTAGACGGCCTGAAACAATCACCTAGATAGTGGTATAAAAGATTTGATTCTTTTGTACTATCTATAGGGTTTCAACGGAGTAAGTTTGATCATTGTCTTTACTTTCAACATAATAATGCTAATAATGACTATGTGTTCTTATTGCTATATGTGGATCATATGCTATTAGTTGGTTCATCACCTAAATGGATAAGTGACATAAAAATAAGTTTGAATGGTGAATTTGACATGAAATACCTAAGAAAAGATAAAAGAATCCTAAGTATGAAAATTGAAAGAGATATATTAAATTCTGTATTGTTTTTATATTAGTCCTCATATGTTTCAAAAGTGTTAAAAAATGTAGCATGCATTATTGCAAACTTGTTACATTACCTTTAACTAATCATTTTGTATTATCTAAAGATTAGGCTCCATGTAATGAAAAAGAGATAGAATACATAAGTAAAATTCCATAGTCCAATGTGATTGGTTCTGCTATGTATTTGATGGTTTGCACTAGATCAGATTTAGCTTTTGCTGTTAGCACTCTTAGTAGATACATGTCTAATCCTAGTCCTGAGCATTGGGAAGCCTTGAAATGGATGTTAAGATACTTAAATGGAATTTNACATAGTTGCACTATCCACGATAAAATTTGAATACATTTCTCCTACTGAAGCTATTAAAGAAGTTTTATGACTTAGAGGCATTTTTCATGAACTTTGTATTTTAAATGATTATATGGTAGTATATTCTAATAGCCAGTCATCTATACATTTATGTAAGAACCCAGTTTTTCACAAATGCACCAAACACATTGATATTATATTACATTTCATTAGAGATATTGTGTCACAAAAAGTTGTAAAACTTAAAAAAAATACACACACAATATAATACATCAGACATGGGCACTAAGATGCTGCCGTTTGTGAAATTTAGAAGTTGCAAAGATGTTCTAAATATCGTTGGAAGTAAATAATTTTCAATTTCATTGATTTTCTCTTTCTGGATTATTACTAATGCATAATAATTTTCTTTCCAGGTCCTTTGACATCAATGTGGAGGTTTGTTAGGTAAATTATTGTCAAACGACCTCTCGGACGATAATGTAAGTTTATTGTTTATTCTGTCGGTATCGACCAGATGACTGAAGTAGTATATCGACACCACAATTGTTTAAACCAATCCTATAACATATTTGGGTCATTTGAAATAGCCTAATTTAATTAGTGCTACTCATGGCCTGACCCATAACCTTTTGATGGTTTTTTAGTTGACAGCCAATTTATGTGCTACCTATTGGACCTTATTACCTTTACCCTAAAGCCCACCTAAACCTCAATATATATGCTACCCATTACTGTTGCTTTGGACGTGTGAAATTGATTTATTGTCTTCCCTTTTGGTTGAGAGAAAAATGGCTACTTTTGCTTCTTGTCCTTATCTTCGTGCTTCCTGGTTTTGTGCCTTGTTTTATCTATTCCTTAGCCTTTGTAGCTGATTTTGAGGCTATAATAAAACTTCATACTTTACCCTTTGTGGGCAATATGAGAGCAATCGGGTTTTGGGCATATTGGTTTATAGTTTTGGGATTAAACTTTGTGGTGATTGATTATATATTTGTTGATACTGAGCCCGAATCTTAGGTGATCGATGATCCTCCTTCAACAATAATTATTCTTATTAGAACAGATCGGATATAGGTAGATTTGATCCATATCCAATCTATTTACAACCCTAATTGTATCTTGCATCTATGTGACTCTTCAAACTTCGTAAAAATATATTCCATGCATTTATTCAATTTTATTTTCTATTATTTTTCCAAGTTTCAAGCGCTTCTCTTTAAACTTTAATTTCTCATTCACTTGAAATTGATTTCGAAATCACTAATGAGACCCAATCAAATAATTGGTCAAAACAACTTTTTAAATCTATTTCCAACCTATATAGCATTGGCATATTTGCTGTTTATATTTGTTATGATTTATTGGCTGTGTTTTTTTTTTTTTTTTTNATTATGGTTGTGGTACTATGTTCACAAGATCGGGTTTGTAGTTAGTTTACAATAGTCGACATTTCTGAATTGTGCATTGTAGGGCCACATTGTCAGTTGATCCCACCCCCATTCTTTATTGAGAAAATCAAGATCTTGAATCTCGAAAATCTTCACCATAAAAATCAATTAATACATAAGTTTTACGCTTGAATTTTAGATGTAAAGGAATTACTTGTTCTCATGCTCCTATAGTTTGGTGGTCATTCGAAAAGCATGGCATTTTGTGGTTATAATCTTTATGAAATTTGAGATGCTGAAAAAGTGGAAATTTTGGGACAAAAACAATGATTGGAGGAATACATATTGCATAAGTTGTGTTTGTTGGAAAGAACGAGTTCAATTATTAGACTCTGTATTGAGTATAATAATTAGACTTGACATTCTTTTTAGAAATAAATAATAACACCGTTATTATGCTAAAGTAAAAGGGTAACAGAAATGAAAACAATTTTGAACTTATGATTAATAAATGATTAAGTGTTAGTCACAGTTGTTGGAATTAAACAAAAAAAATCCCATTTGAACCGAATAGTGTATTAGAAGTGAAATTTATTTGAGGGTTAAGAACCCGAATGATGTAATTTTTTAATTCTATTTTTGAGACTTGTAATGCAAATGTTTCTTGAGCCAAACATTGGCTAAGACCACTTGTCATTTCTAGAGTAGATAATTTGAAAATTGGCCAATCAAGTTAGAGGAGAATTATCATTAAATATCGGGTTAATTTCATAAACAGTTACTGAACTTATCTAAAAATTATAAAACGGTCACTGGAGTTTAAAACTTGCAGAAATTGTCACTAAAGTTTCATGCGCTTTCACAAACGGTCACTAAATTTCATGTACTTTCATAAACGGTCACTGAACTTACTATTAGGACTGTTATGATGTTAATTCAAACTTAAATGATCAAAACACATGGACATAGAGGCTTAAGGACCTCAAGTGCAAATTTGGCCGAAATTCTGCTCAATTTGGCCGAAATTCGACCCAAAATTTGACAAACGAGGGCTGTAATTTCTGCAATTGATTGAGTACCCAATGTTTTTTAGTCTAAATTTCAATTCCCCCATATTGATTTGTATCTTGAAACACATTTGAGCCTCCAATTGGTGGATGAAATTCAAATTCACGCGGGCGAATCGCTCTTGAAGCCAAATTCAAAATTGTTTCTTTTGACGGATGAAATGTAGCAATTGAATCCCTACCCAAAGCCGTTTTATCATGAATTTCATTCTGGTTGATCCAATTTGTCGATTGGAGCTGTGGAGAAGCATCAATTGAAAGGGGATCGAGTGGCTCGAGCTGCCCTACCATTAATCGCCGATTCCAGACCAAATTGGGGAAGACCCGCGCGGTCAATGGATGAGCCAGGAGGAGTAGTTGCCTGAGGTGGTGGTCCGCGATCATGGGTCCCACCATCGATGCCGAAATCAGAAGATGAAGAATGCGCATGGCAGGCAACGCGAACGGAGCTTTCTGATTTTTATGCAGTTGATTATTTATTGATTGGAGGCTATGAATAGGGTCGCCTAGAAGAGGAGAATTGACCAGTATATTGGGCTTAACGTAGGTGTTGCCGAAATGTGTATTTTCGACAGTTTTGAGATGGGAATGGAATTTGCACTTGAGATCCTCAAGCTTCTATGTTCACATGTTTTGATCATTTAAGTTTGAATTAACATTATAACAATCCTAATAGTAAGTTCAGTGACCGTTTGTAAAAGCACATGAAACTTCAGCGACCGTTTTTGTAAATTTTAAACTTCAGTGATCGTTTTTTAATATTTAGATAAATTTAGTGACCATTTGTGAAATTAACCCTTAAACATCACCTCTTTGCTAATAGTATCTATAAAGAAGCTCTTTATTTAAAGAGAATATGTAGCAATCTAGAGATTAATTTTTTTTTTAAGTATTTCAATAGATTCATTGTCTTTAACACTTAATTTTACTATTATAAAAAAATATTTATTATTTTTTCTATCTTTTATTTTCACTAACTTCCCTTCAAATTAATATATTATTTTCTTTCATTGAAAATTGAAATATTTTGAATACATTTTATTATATCAACTCTTTATTTTAAAATGTTAATTTGAAAAGTCTCGTGAAGCATAATTTTAAAAATGATATTCATAATCAGCGATTGCAGTAGTTATTCTATGTAACAACTTGTTACAATATTATAAAATTAAAAAATATTACATAATTAAAATTTTGTAACGCCATCTCTTTGCTCAGAGCATCTCCAATAAACTCTTTATTTTAAAGAACATATTTAACAATTTAGAGATTATCTATAAATTTAGAGAGTAAAAATTTTTTAAGGCATTTTCAAAAGACTCTCTAAATATAAAATGCACTTTATTTTAGAGAGTTAATGCTTAAAAATAAACTTTAAGAAAATTTCTATTTTAACTTTTAACTTTTTAAAATTGAGAATAATTTAGCTCAAACTTTCTATCTATTGTTAATGTACAATAATTGCATTTAATAAGTCAATAATTTCAGAAAAAATATTCATTATTCTTTTCTATATTGAAAATATTTTGCATGTATTTAATTGAAATAATTTACATTCATTCAATTTATATCCAATATTATAAAACTAAAAATACTATATAATTAAAATTTTGTCCAATTTTTTTTGGTATTAATCGAAATGGTTATAAGTTTTGGATCCATTAAAAATGTAAATAATATATATAAAATACGTAAATAAAAATTATATTCGATGAGTTTAAATTATAATTTAAAATTTGCCAAATAAGTCTAAATTATTTGAATAGCAAGCGAGCAAGTAAATTTGGCCCATGTTTGGTATCGATTAACATTAAAATTTTCATCTAAATCAAAATCAACAATTAATTTTAATCATACATTTCTTGGACCTCACAACTTTTTAATAATATATTTCATCAATTTTACCAAAATTTACTAAAATATTGATTTTAATCTCCACCGTGCATGAATCTAATATCATAGTTGGTAAATTGGACATTGCCAATTAAAGTCTATTAGTCTGAATTGAACATATATTGTACGTTATTTTGAAATATTTGATAAGTGCTATAAAGATAATATTTGATACGAATTTGTTGGAAAAATTTGATGAGTCTCAAACGAACTAAATAAAATAAAATTTAGTATATAAATTTATGAGAAGAAAATTGTACTCTCAAAACTCAACTTCTATAATTTAAATTTTTTTGTAACGATGAAATACTACAAATGAGCAACCTTTTCATACTACATTTGATACACAAGAATTAATTGCTAATACATAATTTAATCACCTATTAAAATTTATAGATACTGAATATAAATAAATTAATTTATAATAACTTTAGGAGGCTGTCTAGGAGTAATTATTTGTCAATAAAAATTAATTTTTGTACCTTCTTTTCAAACTTTTGGATAAATTGTGAGAGATAGAAGTAAAAAAAAAAGGAAATGATAGGAAAATCAATTGAAATCAGCTGAAAATGGGAAACAAACAGATTCTAGACTCATGTAAATTAAAATTCATTGAATTTAGATTAATGTTAATGTTAATTAATTGAAAATTAATAACGTGAAATTCATATATGACAATGATTTTATAATATTTATTACACATTGAAAAATGAAAAATAAAAGTATTATTGAAATAATTATAGAATTAAAATCGTTCAAAAACTTATTCTCACTTGATATTTTTTTTTCACTATTGAGCCAAATGGCTCGGCTAACTTTTTTTTTTTTTTTTTTTTTTTTAACGTTTGATTTAGTATTGAAGTTATAGATATTCGTTTTACGCAATTTAAAATTTGTTGCAAATGTTGAAGTGCGGTCATGATAAATATATGATCGATAAATTTTAAATATCAAAATTTGAAGTGAGGCCATAATAAATATATGATCGATAAATTTTAAATATCAAAATAATTTTACATTAATTGTGAAACTTAAAGTCGTGATTATTTATGTTTCTTTTCAATCTCAACATCATCCAAGAATGGTTTTATGGCTCGGCTAATTTCTTTTTCTTTTTTAGTTTTGTTTATAGCCGAGCCAAATGGCTAGGCTCGGCTAATTTTTTATTTGCATTTGATTCAGTACTTTAAGTTACAGATATTCGTTTTAAGCGATTTAAAATTTGTTGGAAATGTTGAAGTGCGGTTATGATAAATATATAATCGATAAATTTTAAATGTCAAAATTTGAAGTGCGGCTATAATAAATATACGATCGATAAATTTTAAATATCAAAATAATTTTACATTAATTGTGAAACGTAAAGTCGTGATTATTTATATTTGTTTTCAATACCAATCTAATTCTAATGTCTTTTTTTCGAACTTTATTTTCCTACAATTTTTCGTTTGATTCGATATATCACGATCCATTTGGATTGATTTCAATTTTTTTTTAAAAACTGAAATTGTGATAATAATAAATATATTGTCGATTAAGTTAAAATATAAAAATGGCTTCATATCTCGACTTGGCTAAGCCTTTTTTTATTTACATTTGATTAGTTTTTTTTTCAATTTTTTTGGGTTTATTAGTTATTTTAACTTTTTTTTCGATTAAATTAAAATATAAAAATGGCTTTATGGTTCGGTTTGGTTAACCTTTTTTTATTAGTTTTGTTTACTGTTTACCAGCCAAATGGCTTGACGACTCGACTCGGTTAAGCCATTTTTATTTATTTATTTTTTACGTTTGATTCAGTGTGTTAAGTTACAAATATTCGTTTTAAGTGATTTAAAATTTGTTGGAAATGTTGAAGTGCGACCACGATAAATAGGGGTACTTTTAAAAATGACCTAGTCAAATGGGATAATTCCATGTTAACTTTTCAAACAATGCATATTTCCAAATTAACCTATTTGAGTTCAAAAGACAAAAATGCTATTAAATGTATTAAACAATTAAAAAATATAGTTTTGTTAAAAAGACAACGCTACCATTTTAGTTAACAAATAAAAATCGAACACTCCCTACTTAAAAATACAAAATTTGCTCAAATACAGATAAAAACTCTCTCATTTTCTTCACTCTGAAAATCTCAAAAATATCGATAGTTGAAGAAAAAAAATTATTTTCCGTCAATTACTTCGATTCGGTAAGTATATTTACGTATGTTTAATTTCGTTTTCATTAAATGTACATACTTTTTTACTCGATAAATTAATATTCGACATAGGTTAGGCCAGATAAATTTTTTTAAGCATAAAGAAAAAAATTCATTTGCATAATTTTTCGATTAGGTTCGGCTATTTGATCAATTCGGCGTACCAGCGCATTTTCGGCTGTATTTTGGGCTGTTAACAGCCGGAATATCGACGATTAACAGGCAAAATTTTGGCTGTTAATAGTAGGGATTTCGGCTGTTAACGTCGATTTTTTAGCTGTTTTGTTTTTAATAAGTTTATGTTCCCACTGTAAGTCGAATTTTTGAATATTTCGTTTATAAATTTTGTTTTGCTATGCGTGACAGATATGATGACTATACTCATGATTTGTCATTTTGGTGATTTTGAATTGAATTAAAATAATTGATGGGCATGAAAATGGACGAATAATATAAAAGGTAGTATGACAACACATATAACAGAGACTACATCGTACGAAGAAATGTACTATGATATACAAAATAAGCTGAACGTCGATTCATCTAAATATAATATGGTACTGAGGTATCAATATAGAGAGAATTTGCCAAATTCAATTCCACTTTTAAAGGTTATATCTGATATTGAAGTGTGTTATCTGTTTGAGTTGAACAAAACGCAAGCGACACAGATTTATGTGACTTTAGTGAGGAAGGACGACGCGGAAGGTAGAAATGAACATTCGGATGGAGCCGATGATAATGCAAATGATTTCTGGGATACAATGGAGATAGATTGCAAGGATGACACTAATATTCTCGAAACAATTATTCCTTATCGTGACATTACAGCGACGCACATAATTCAATCGATAGTTCAGGACAGCGAGAATGTAAATGAATTTACAAATGAGAATTTAATTGCTTTATCTCGTCAGAGACGTGAGATGGGGGGAGCTTAGGGGTCGGAACGAGCAGACCTTCATCTAATTCTTCACGCGTGGTTCCTGATGATGAAGATCTGTATGTTGTGTAATTGTTTGAAACGAAGAAAGATTTGTAAGAAGCTGTGCACATGTTGGCATTGAAATTCAACTTTGAGTTCAAGGTAAAGAAATCAAACAAATCCTTGTTGACACTTACTTGCGTCGACAACAGTTTTCGTTGGCGGTTGTGAGCGAAAAAGATGGATACGAATGAGTCATTTGTAGTTTGCAAGTATGCACGGGAACATACTTGCGAATTGTGGATTCATCAAAACAATTACAGGTAAGCTCGGTCATGGTTTATTGGTCGACAGATAATGTACAAGTCTCAGGACCCACGGACGATCTACAGACCTTCGGACATCATTAACGACGTCCGACGAGAGTATAGAGTAGTCATGAGCTACCGAAGGCCTAGAAGGCCAAATAATACATGTTGGAGGATTTAATGGGCTCGCCCGAGGAGAGTTATGCTAAATTGGCCGGTACTGCCATAATTTGGCGACAACTAATTACGGTTCCACTTTTTCCATTGAGACGGAGGGCGAGAATTGCTTTAAGTATTTTTTCATGACTCTTGGACAATGCATTAGAATATTTCAAAGTGCAATGCGACTCATAATTTTAGTTGAAGGTACAACTCTGAAATCGAGATACGGGGGAAAGCTGATTATTGCTACATGTCAAGATCCCAATATCCAGATTTACCCACTTGCATTCGGTGTAGTCGACAGCGAAAATGATCTATCACTGCGTTGGTTCTTTACGAAGCTTAGGGAAGTGATCAGGGAAGTCGATGATCTTGCCTTCGTAACTGATCGGGGCCAGTCTCTAATAAATGCTATCGTCGAAGTTTTCCTCGAGGCACATCATGGGTACTGCATGTACCATATACAGGGTAATCTAAAGACTAGATACTGGCGCCAAGGCATCGTTTCATTGTTCAAGAGGGCGACCGAAGCTTACAGTGTTGAGGAATGTAATAAGTTTAAGGTTGGGATAGGAAATAAGTTATTTCCGGCATGAGATTATCTTACAAAAATGAAGACAAAACATTGGGCACGATCACATTTTTCAGGACGTCGGTATAACTTAATGACGTCGAACAACGTAGAATCTCTGAATGCATTGTTCAAGAAGGATCGAGAGTTGTCAATTCTCACAATGATTGAGAACATCCGTATCAAGCTACAGCAGTGGTTTCACGACCGACGTGCGGAATCGCAGAATTGCTCGAGCGGCTTGCCCCAGCTCAAGAGGATAAACTGTTCAAGGTGGTAGAGGTTGCGAGGAAGTTGATTGTGGTACCGCTGGACGAGTCATGCTTCTCTTTACAAAGTACACGTCATGAGGCATACATTGTGGACCTGACTAACAACACATGCACATGTACTTGATTTCAGCTGGAGAATTTTCCATGCGAGCATGCAGTCGCGGTAGCTTTAGGTAGAGGCTTCACAGCGAGAACATTATGTTCTTCTTATTACAAGGCTCAACATTGGAGTGCTGCATATGCTGAGACTATATTTTCCCTACCGAACGAATCCGATTGGGAAGTTCCTGACCATATTCTTCGGCTTAATAGTTTGTCGCCACCGGTAGTTGAACCGCGTGGCCTGGGCGTCCACGAATTTCTAGAATACCCTCTATTGGAGTGTTTTCTCGACCGTGTCGGTACGGCAGATGTAGAACAGTCGGCCATATTCGCTAAACTTGTACGAGTCAAATCCCCCTGAATGACAATTAGTCGAATATTCGATGTTATTGCTGTTAAATGAACAATATTTTTATAATAAATTATGTGAAACATTTACCTGCACTGCCAGGGCAATCCGTATGTATCATATTTACGCATGGTCCCCTTCGACCTCGAGTGTCATCTGGTGAAGACGTGTACCGTGTCCTCAAAACATCTCCGACCCCACGGATATGTGTTGAAGACATCAAGATCGTCAACGATCTCCAGATGGAATAGGTCGATCCCAGTCCTCCTATGGTGGCAGCGTAACACGCTCTCAATGATGTAGACCAGGCCGAGCTTCAGTCTGTCCAACATATGGTCACACCCCCTGATCGCGTCCATCAGATCCGACAGTAGCACAGTCCCCTATTCCTCAAAGTAAGTGTCGTGCAGCCTACTGCCCCTCTGAGTATCGACACAAGCTGCAGCACCACCTGTAATCTCCAGTCCAGTGATCATAGCAAACTCGAACATGGAGAAACTGGCGACCTTGCCACCGGGGTCGAAGTAGAAGGCATCGCCATTGGCTGGACTCAGCAACCGACACAGTAAGGCATCGAGGATCTGTCCCGAGAACTGTACATCTCTCAACTCATACATGGTCCAAAGAAATGATCGTCGAAGCATATCTGCATGCTGCTCATCCAGCAGCTCCAACACGGCAGTGTAACTGCCAAGGCTAGCCTTACCTGACATATGTCTCAATGTCTCGTCCAAGTGATAGTTCATACTGAAAAAAAAAAAAAAAAATTAAACCAGTTTTTAATACCGAATTTCTCAACAACTCAAGCAGATTTACTTAAATATGCACAAATAAACTGAAAAAAGGTAAAAATCTTTCGAATTCTTTACATGAAGAAATCCGATTTTAAATACTAAAACTAACCTTCTCTCCGTGGTTGTCAACGCCAGTGAGCTCGTGGTGGTGGTGATGGTCGATTTTGCTGTCGATTTTTCGATTTTTTGGCATCGATTTTCACGTTTTCTTTGCTCTTCAATGGTCGGTTTCACTTTGGAAGGAAGATAGTGAGGGTATTTTTGCTTTTTTGGAGGTTAAATTAATATTTCATATTTTTCCTTTTTTTATTCTATTTATTGGTCAAAGGCCAAAGTGGAAATATGGGGTATTATTTGAGCCATTTTCACGTATTTCCTCTGATAAATATATGATTGATAAATTTTTAATATCAAAATAATTTTACATTAATTGTGAAACGTAATGTTGTGATTGTTTATATATTTTTTCAATTCCAGTCTCATTCCAATGTCTTTTTTTCGAACTTTATTTTCCTACAAATTATCGTTTGATTCGATATTTTTCGAAATGAATATCTTTTGGATCGATTTCAAATTTTTTACAAAAACTTAAAATGTGATAATAATAAATATATTGTTGATTAAGTTAAAATATAAAAATGGATTTACGGCTCAGCTCGGTTAAACCTTTTTTTTTTTTTTTAGTTTTTTCCAATTTCTTTGGGTTTATTAGTTATTTATTTTGAATTTTTTTCCCTATTCTTTTGTTTAAAAATTGATTAGGGGTTTATGAAGTAAATGACAATGACTATTCTATCGGGGATTGGTGAGAAAATATTTTTCGATAACTAGAGACTGTGGTGGAATGTGAGCCTCGAAAAAATTTGATAACTATAGGTGTGATTTTTTTATATCCACATTTAATGTTGTCTCGAAATATTTAACAAATTATAAGAAAATTTTATGTAACTAATGTTTGACATAAATATATTTTTTAATACATAAGCTATTACGTATTCAATTATATCATGGCACGTACGTCTGACTAGTACACTATATAAAAAAGTGAGGACCAAAATTGAAATGATTAATAATGAAATGTCTCCATTAGGATTATTACGCGACTGAAAGGCGCGTGAACATTAGATAGGTAGACATCAAGGTTAGTGGCACTGTTCGCTATTTCTACATTACACCAAGGGTATTATGATCATTTCGTCACATACTGGTTTTCAAAAGCCAGGCAGTCTCCGAGAAGAAAAATCTTGGAAAGATAAAAAAGAGAGTGAAACAATTATAGAGAGGGGGTTGTGTTCGAAGGTTCGTTCGCTCAAATAGTTTTAATGGCGGTTAGTGTTTTTCAATCGATTCGAATTTGAAACCCCGAACTGTGCCACACCATAATTCTAACCATTTTTTTCTTAAAACATGCGTTGTTACTCTCTGTCTAAACCCTAATTTTTATTCCAAGCTTCTTTGAATTAAATCAATTTGGCCTTTTCGTTCCGTGAAATCCACGAACTTCCCCGGATAAGCTTCTCTCATGGGCACTCAAGACAAGTCACCAAACGCTAACAATTCCATGCAGGTGAGTAAAAATTTGAAGAATTGGTAAAGGCCTCTATATTTTAGACCTACAATTGAACCCATATCCGTTAATTATTTCGATTTGAAATTCAGCTCTTTTTCTGTTGCCGAAGCTTTATTTATATTAATTCTAGAATTTTATGGGGGGAGACGATTTCTTTCAGGATTTAATTTGTTTACTTGATGTTGTGATTTGATTTTACATCGAATTTTCATTGTAAGTGAATCAATTTGAGTATCATAAGTTTTCTTCACTTGTATTCAAGTGTTTGAGATTTGAGCTTGTTAAAGCCCGTCTCCTGCATGCAAGTGGGGAAAAGATAGGTGAAATTGAGTTTCTTTCCTTAACCATGAGATAATTGAAAGAGGTTTTTTCGCTGATGGAATTTATATTTATATATTTACTCTCTCAAATGGTTCTGCGAGTCTCCTATCCTACTTTTGATTCCATATAAATCTCTAGCCAATAATTTGGGTTGAGTTCAATCTGTACCTGCATGGCGATCAAGTTGTCCAATTCAAGCAAAAAATACTATGTAATTACATAATATTGAAAGTGAATTTTGTTTTGTTAAGTTTATCTACCTTATTGGTTGAGTTCAACGTGCCTCTGCTCCGATATTTGCAGTGTTTGCCACTTCAGTCAGAAACCATTTCATATTTACATAACACTGAAGTAGAATTTTGTTTAATTACGTTATCTAACTTATTGGGTGAGTTCAACTTGTACCCGTGCGCCAATAATTGCACAGTTAATTGAAAGTGGAATTTTGTTTCCTTATGTTTATCTACCTTATTGGTCAAGTTCAAAGTGTACCTGTCTGCCGATATCTGCAGTGTTGGCCACTTCAACCAGAAAAATATTTCATAATTACTTTATATTTAAGGTAGAACTTATTATGATTATCTCCCAGATTTGGGTTGTCTAATTTCACTCTTCCCCAAGGATTTTTTTGTGAATGTACAATCCCATTCCACAAGTTCGATACAATTAGAAGCCGAAGGAAATTGTCTTTGCTTGCACTCCTTAGATTTTTTAAAGAGGTCACATTGCCTTACAGTTACTTAATATTGCACATTCTAGTATGTTCATACATTCTAGAATTCTCGTTTAGGTTACATTCATTTTGTAAGTATTTTGTTATTTAACAAGTCAAGACTCGGTGCCATAAAACATAGTAAGTCTAATCACTATCACTATTTAACCTTTCAAGGATCTTTTGTCCTAGAGAATTGGTGTAGCACCTCCATTTCATCCATTTTGCTCTAATCCTATGCAATACATCCCCTTCAATTTCTCCATTTTTGTTGATAAGTACCTTTTAGGGATGACAAGATACTCTATAGTAACTTATTTATTATCCTTGTTCTTAAAATTAATCAAATAGCATTTCATGTACCTTGGCTTGGTTGTACTCAACTAAACATTTAGATTCTGAAGTACTACTCTTAACTAATACTGTACGTCATAGGCCATTATCTTGAATATGTTATATTAACCTGTCCATGCAGAAGGCAAAAAGTTAAGGACTTGAGGCCGAAACTTGGTACAAGCCTATGCTGATAGAGAAATTTCTACTATTACTGCCACTACATCTTGACACTTCTAACTGTTCCATCCTACACATCTTTAATTGTATTGATATGTCTAATTACAGTGGACTTCCATAGGCCCTATCTTGTGCATTATTTTCTTATAATAAAATAGAATAATATGTTAAACTCAAGCCAGAGGCAGGAATTTACCTGTTAGGATACAACAAATTAAGATGCACACCATTCCTTCAGGTCCTTTCCTTGTATAGAAGTACTTTTAGATGGCTATGACTATTTAATTTTAAAATTTAAAATGAAATAGTAAATATATAACAGATGAACTTCTGAGTCAACTACATTTGCTGGTAGATCTATGCAGAACATTTTCATCCATTTTACATTATTATCACGATTTGATTATATGGATCTCAGAGTTCTCACTTCTTTTTGAATTAATTTCAGCGTGTTAAGGTATACCGCCTGAATGAGAATGGGAGATGGGATGACCAAGGAACTGGCCATGTTACTGTTGATTATCTGGAGGTTTGACTGCTTTTTGGATTCATCTCTCACTAAACATATTTATGTTGTGTAGTATATACTGATCTCCTCTGATACGATAATTGAAAATCATTTCATATTTATCATCTGCCCTTGAAATACTGTGACTTGTGGGACAGAGATCAGAAGATCTGGGATTGTTTGTTATTGATGAGGAAGACAATGAAACGTTATTATTGCACCGGATCAGTTCACAAGATATTTATCGTAAGCAAGAAGGTATGTTATGTCATACATTGTTTTCTCCTTTCGAATTTTCCTTTAACTGTCACTTTCTTACCTTTTCCTAGCTTACTATTTATATGACTTTGTGTCTTCAGATACAATTATATCGTGGAGAGATCCAGAGTTCTCAACTGAATTGGCCCTTAGCTTCCAGGAGATGACTGGTTGCTCTTACATATGGCTAGTATCGCAGATATAGTTCATTTCTTTATGCAATTGAAACTCTCTTTCTTTTCCTGTGTTAGATCATAACACTTTGCACACACTCTTTTGTCATATGCAGGGACCATATATGCAGCGTGCAAAGGAATATACAATTTAGCTCTCTTAGTAGTAAGTGTTTGCAGTATTTCTCTATTTGTTTTAGAAGAAATTGTGGCAGTACCTCTTCATTGATATCTTTGTTTGTAATCACTTCCTGTGGTTTAAGAATTATATGGTTTTGGGTACTTCTAAAATGTCCTAGTCAACTTAATATCCTAGATTAAGAAATTGAATGGCGTAATGATAACTGGATACATGTTTTAAATGGTAAAGATATGCTGTTATTGTTAGTTGTGCATGTTTAGGAGTGAAGCAACTATCTTTATATTTTTGTGTGTTGTGCCTTCTTTATAAGTTTTCTTTTGGTTAAGGATGGATGAAAGCTTTGATCAGCTCTAAAAATTTCTCTAAATCGACAATAGATGGTGTTAATTTTCCTCTTAACATGATTATACTTTAAAAACATACATGCATATGCATGATTAATCAAGCAAATCACTTATGGGTCACTTCTAATTTCTCAATTCACTTTGACTTCTATGTTGATGTTCTGCTGAATCATGACGTTATGGATAATCGTATTTGGATTGTGCTCACATGCACAGACATCATGGCATGGGTGAATCACACCTCTATTTTGTCATGAGTGCAATTTGCTGATTCTTCCATAGAATAGAAGTCGTATTGTAATTTGATGGACCATATATAGCAGTGGTCTTTGTAACTACATTGTATTAGCAAGATGCTTGTTATTGAGCTAAAAATTATTAATAGCATAACTTTTGACCCAGTCTATTGGTTCTCTGGGTATTAGAGGAGCTCAAGATTGGTGAGAGCTAATTGTTATGTGCCAAATATCTTGTGTACAGTATGACCAAATGCATGCATGTCCTTCTGAATGTGGACAAGTTTCTGCTTTTTAACCTATTCGGAATGGTTTAGTTTGTGTATAATCTGGAATTTAACTGTAATGTTTGACCTTGCATTTTGTATATTCTCAGATGAGACATATCATAATGTCAACAATGAGTTGAGGGAGTTGCCTCCAGTTGAGCTATCTACTCTCCCTTTGATACTTAAGGTGCCCATCTCTTCTTCTCTCTCTCTCTTGTTTCCATCCCTGTCAACTGCAAATACTCACTGAACAGTCTCATGTCGTGATTTTAATGTTGCGTTCCCTACTTTTTTTGTTGCATGAAAGCGATGTACTTTGGTTCATTATGCGTGTTCCCAGAACATTTTGCTGATCGATTTCACGACGATCTCTGCTAGTTTTTTTTTCCCACTTTTTTTGCTCCCTTTTCCAAATCTTCAACAAAATATTAATTTGATAACCTCCCGGATATCTCTTTCTTTCTTTTTTATGTTTTTCCATTGTCTTATTATTGTTTGTAGCTGTGTCACTTCATTGCATCTTATTACAATCTTTGTAATTTTCTGTATTCTTCTCATTGATGAAGCTCTATTGAGCTGAGTTTTTGATATGTTCATTCTTTACCTGTATAAAGATTATTCACCTATTGACCTTTTGCAGACTGTAGTTGAGAGTGGCATTGCAGATCAATTGCGCGTTAATGAACTTATACTACATGATGTAAGCATTCTAGATTCATGACTTCTATACTTGTGGACAGTGGTTTATTGAGGGATATTCCTCACTTTAGTGTATCACCATGGTATCAATACATGAGTGTATTTCATTAACATCTCCATTTATTTGTTAGTAAACAATTTTGGGAGCAACTATGCATGCCATTATGATTCGAAGTAAACATTTTAGGATAGTTTTGTATCTGCCTTGGATGACAGAACATCAGCCTGTAATGTAGAGTTCCTTGCATCAGGAAATTCATTTAGGTTGGAGTTGTGAGATAAATTGTATTCTGCATTTTAGCCGAGGAACTAAGCTAGTGGCTTAAATGAATCGACGGGGCTTTGATATCTAATGTTTTTAAATATTTAGTTCTTGGTTCCCTTGTATTCTTTTCCCTTTCAATGAGGTCACAATCATTCTGTTTTCCAAGCACTGTTATTTTTTCTCATATGTTACACTTGTATCTTTCTAACATATAATCATCTATTAATAGAAGCTTATTGGTAATGCAGCAAGATTTTTTCCGAAAGCTGGTGGACTTGTTTAGAATTTGTGATGATTTGGAAAATATTGATGGTCTTCACATGATTTTCAAATTAGTTAGAGGAATCAGTAAGTAGGCTTGTCATTCTGTAAGATTATGTTATTACATGTTCTAGTGATTCCATCGATCTAATTATCTTCATGTGTGTTTTCTTTGCAGTTTTACTAAATAGTCTCCAGATTTTTGAGAAAATATTTGGGGATGAATTGATCATGGATATAATTGGATGTCTTGAATGTAAGCACTTTTCCTTTTCTTTCTCATTATGTACCCTTCCCTAGCATACTGTGCTTTAACTCCTTTTCTCCCTTCCATGTCTTGTCCTATACTCTTAATTTCGTGTTAAGATATTTTAATGGTGAGTCTATCTTTATGTCCTAATTGTTTGGTGCCAGCGGTGGATTAACTTTAAAAAATATTTATATATACACCTAAGATTACTGTTGACCAAAATTTACTTTATTCACCTAATTATCAGATGGGATACTTGTTCTCTCACTTAGAATATCCTATCTATCCTTGTATCACTTCTGTAGCACGGACATTTCAACTAGAGTAGCATGTCTGACTCGTGCAGATATAGACACTCATCGGACATTTTACCATAGTTATTTTTCTTTTTATATTAGAAATATTATATATTTTTAATTCAAAGTTATTATTAACTAACAGTAGGGACTCGTATTTAAAAGATTTCAACAAAAAAAAAANTTTTTGAATAATCACGTGTCGACGTGTCCATGTCGGTGCGCATCACTAACAGGTCACTATATCTAGGAATATTTGAGCAACTTGGAGAACTTCTTTGGTTGTCTTTGAATATATTTCTCTGTAGTGTGATATTTTTGTTTTTATTTTAACTCGCATTGGCAGATGGGATACTTGTTTTCTCTATAACTTAGAATATCCTATCTATCCTTGCATCACTAGCAGGTCACTAGATCTAGGAATATTTGAGCAACTTGGAGAACTTCTTTGGTTGTCTTTGAATGTATTTCTCTGTAATGTGATGTTTTTGTTTTTATGTTAAACTCGAATTGGAACCAGTATTATGGGTTGTAGTCTCATTCCCCTTTCTCATGGAGCTGCGAAATACAAACGATTCTGTCTTGAAGTCTTTGTTATTTGCTTCAACAGCTAACATGGTTTCTACAAGCTTTAACTGATTATGGTACTTAGTTTGGTTTTTGTTCGTTATCATGATCATCTGTTATCATCCTATATCAGCATTTGCATTTGTCTTTTCTCATAGAAAGGCAAGGCTAGATTGTCATGTTTGATTTTTCATGTATCTTACAACTTACAAGTGTCTGAAGCACAGCCCAGGGCCAGTTGTCAGTATCAGACACATTTCCAACACCTACATGCTGTAATTTGTTTGGGGGAATATCTGATTCACTCTGACATTCATGGCATATTAGGACAACTTTTAGGAATCAATTTGAAATTCTAAGTTTCTTTAGGGCAATTATTAGATTTAGAAGTTTTTCATCTCAAAAGAAAAAATAAAAGAAGGAAAAGCAGATCTGTCTGCTCCAAAATACATATTTGTTCTCAACTCCTCAGAGGTTCAAAGCCTAAGAGTGGGATCAAATCTTGGGCAACCCACTGTCGCATCGAAGTTTTATGTATAAAAATTAGGGTCTTGACTCTTGATCGCTAGGGAAAGTTAAGAAATCCCATGGGTCAGCAATAGGTTAATGTGATGCTGACAGATAACGCTCTCGTTTTTCTTATTTTTTAAGGTAAGTTACCCTATTAAAATAAAACAAACTCAGCCTCTTTATTTAAGCTTCCTCTCAGATCATGAGCAAAGGCAACTATGCCTTCAGTTTTCACCATGTTGTCACTGATCTGATGGAACTCACTTATAGTCGCCTGCGAAGTTCACATCTCTGTTAGCCCACTCATAGTAAGCGCTGTATTGAAATAGGAGTTACATCATATAGATTGGGTAGAAAAGAATATTGTATTGAATGAATGGGAAAGTAGTCATACTCACCCTTTTATAGATACAATATAGTGTATAAAATAGGAAATAAAGCTACAACTATGTGATTGAAATATACAGTTATACAATCTTGATTTTTAGGGGTAGACCTTTAGTGAGAATGTCCGCTACTTGTTTAGACTCGAGAATGTAGGGCATAATGATCATACCATTCTCCAGTTTCTCCTTGATAAAGTGTTTGTCAACTTCAATATGTTTAGTTCTATCATGGAGCACTGGATTGTGTGCGATTGCAATAGCGGCTTTGTTATTACAAAATACCTTTGTAGGTAAGGAACTGTTAGTTTTAAGTTATTCATTTGATCCACAGAACCTCACAGATACCATGTGTCACTACTCTAAACTCCGCCTCGGCACTACTTCTAGCCACCACTTTTGCTACGCCAAGTTACAAGATTTTCCCTAACAAAGGTACAATATCCCGAAGTTGATCTTCATCTGTTACATTTCCTGCCCAATTTGCATCAGTAAACACTTCAACTTGGAGATGTCCCCTATTTTCATATAGAATTTCTTTTCCTTGTGTCCCCTAAGTACCATAAAATTTTGTATACAGCGTCAAAATGTCCTTGATTGGGTGAGTGCATGAATTGACTTACCATGCTCACTACAAATGCAATGTCAGGACGTGTATGGGAGAGATAAACTAGTCTCCCAACTAAGCGTTGGTATCTCTCTTTGTTAACCATTTCTTCTGGACTTGCAAGCTGAAGCTTCAGATTTGGTTCTATGAGGGTTTCTGCTGCTTTGCAACCGATTACTTCTAGTAGATCAAGTATGTACTTTCTTTGAGAGATAAAAACACCTTTCTTGGATCTGGCAAACTCCATTCCAAGAAAGTATTTTAGAGGACCCAAGTCTTTGATTTCAAACTCACGAGCTAAAGCTTTCTTCAGTCTATCAAGTTCAAGATCTGGCAAACTCCATTCCAAAAAAGTATTTTAGAGGACCCAAGTCTTTGATATCAAACTCACGAGCTAAGGCTTTCATCAGTCTATCAAGTTCAACAATATCATCTCCAGTCAAAATTATGTCATCTACGTAAACTAGTAATATTGCCATTCTACCTTCTCTTGAATGTTTGTAGAACATTGTATGATCGGCTTGGCTTTGCAAATACCCTTGAAACTTGACGACCTTTCCTAACATGTCAAACCATGTCCTAAGAGATTGTTTAAAGACCATACAATGACTTTTTTAATTGGCAAACTTTATTTTCTCCAAAGTTTTCTTCGAAACCTTGTGGTAAGTTCATACACACTTCTTCCTCCAAATCACCATTTAAGAAAGTGTTCTTTACATCTAACTGTTGCAGAGGCCAGTTAAGATGTACTGCAAGAGAAAGTAATACTCGAATGGAATTGATTTTTGCCACAGGTGCGAAGGTTTCTTGATAGTCAATTCCATAAGTTTGTGTGATACCTTTAGCAACTAACCTTGCCTTGCCTCGCCTCTCAATGCTCCCATCAGACTTACATTTGATTGTGAAAATCCACTTGCACCCTACTGTCTTCTTTTCCCTAGGTAGATCAGCAATTTCCCAGTTTTTTTTTTTTTTTAAGCGCTCTCATCTCCTCAAACACTGCTCACTTCTGCTCCGAGTGTCCTAGTGCTTCCTGTATAGTTCTAGGTACAAATAGATGAGAAACATTTGTTTTGAAGGCTTTGTATTTTTCTGAAAGTCTATGGTACGACAATTATTTGGCAATAGGATGTTTGGTACAATTCTTAATTCCTTTACGAATGGCAATAGGAACATCAAGATCAGAGAAAGGTAAGGGAGTAGGATTTATAGGACGATTACCAGAAATCGAAGACCTAGGAGATGATGATTGACTCTGCTCAGGATTGACCAGAAGATTCTTAATATTGGGATTGAACCTGGCACGCAGCTCAGTGGACATAGGTGGTAAAGTGTCTCCCCTGTTTGTGATACAATTTTACTTGACATAGATAGATCAGTATTTTCCACATTTTCTCTAGGTAAAATATCCATTTCCTGATTTATTTGAGGAAAAAAAGAAACTAGTTTTGGTTCTTCTTGTTGCCAAAACTGATCTTCATTCAAATAATTATCCCTCTGAAGGAGGTTTTGGTATAAAATGGAGTTGTTTCAAGAAATTGAATATCCATACTAACATGGAATTTTTTAGTGACAAGATTAAAACACTTATAGCCTTTTTTTATTAGGAGAGTATCCTAAAAAAATACATTTTTCAGCTCATAGATCATATTTGGATTTAAGATGGGATGGAACATGAACGAACACCGTACAACCAAAAAGTTTTAAAGGAAGATTATTGATGAGTCGTGTTTGGAAAAGATTTTTTAAGAGTTTGTAAAGGTGTTTCATAGTTCAAAACTCTAGTAGGCATTCTATTAATTAGATAACAACTTGTTAAGATTGCATCTTCCCAAAGATATTTAGGAACATTCATATGAAACATAAGAGCCCTAGCTACTTCAAGTAATTGCCTATTTTTACGTTCTGCAGTTCCATTTTGTTTGATGAACAATGCCTCTTTCTTGTAAAAAATGTCCTAAACATTCATTAAAAAATTATGTTCCATTATCACTTCAAAGAATACTTAAATCTTTAAAAAATTTTGTAACTTCATTTTTTGAATTCATTAGGTGAAGCCAACATAGGCGTTTATGATCATCAATGGATGTAACAAATCATTTTTTTTCGGTTGAAGTAGTAATCTTAGAACGATCCCAAACATCACTATGTATTAGATAAAAAGGTTTTGAAGCACAATATGGTTTATTTTTATAGAAGTTCGATGGCTTTTAGCCAAGAAACAAGTTTCACAAACCAAAGAGTTACAATCCATTCCTTTAAATAAATCTGGGTAAGTACTTTAAATAGGAAAAACTAGGATGTCCTAGTCTATTATGCCATAGTATTATGATCACAAATAGGATTTGAATAGACTCTACCAATAAAACCCTGTGCTTGTTTATTCCTAGCGCGGTTGTCATTAAAACAGTAGAGGTCTTCTATCATCCTAGCACTGTCAATCATCATCCCCGTATTCAAATTCTGGAATTCACAGCAAGAGTCATCAAAGATAACACGATAGTTAGAATCTTTAGATAAACGACTTACTGACAAAAGGTTACAAAAGAGTTTTGGGTCGTATAAAATATATTTCAGAATTATTTTTTCTGATAAACGAATTGAACCTTGGCCTACAATGGGGGATAAGTTTCCATCTGCAATACGTACTTTTTTATTTCCAGAAAGGAGTTTATAAGATATAAACAAATAGGACAGATTAGTCATATGATGAGAGGCACCCGAATCTATGATCCAAGATGTAGATAATGAAGAGGAATAGGCATACAAAGTTCTACCTGTTTAAACCAAGGATGCTACAGGAGTATCGGGAGTTGGCAGAGCAGATTTCAGCAGCTTTAGGAGTTGTATTTGTTCTTCACTCAAAGAGGTGGTCTCAGTAGTATGTGCTTTGGCTGGGCACGGTTCGGATCAGTTTTATTATTTTTCCATTCTACAGGTTTCCAATTAGCAGGTTTACCATGCAGTTTCCAGCAAGTTTCGCGAGTATGTCATGATTTATTGCAAAAATCACACTAGACCTTTGGTTTGTCATCTTGGCGATGCTGGGTATTAGGGGCACGATATGTAGCAGTCCCCATTAATGCTGAATTTTCCAGTAGTGATTTTCTTTCCAAGCATGACATTTCTCCTGCTTTTTTCATGTTGAACTTTAGAAAAAACTTCATCAAGGGAAGGAAGAGGTTTACGACCTAAAATCTTGCCTCGTACGTAAGCAAAATCAACATGGAGTCCCGCCAGAAATTTGAAAATTCCTAAGTTCTCCTCCTCCGTAAAGTAATTGCAATCATCAGTGTTCTTCCACTTATGGTCATCATTGAATAAGTCAAGGTCCTACCATAAACCTTAGGATATTAAAATATTTAGTGACGGAATTCTCACCTTGATGGACTTCCCCCAGTTTGAGTTGTAACTCATGTTTGGGACTGATTCCCAGGTCTGAATACATCAAGGTGACATTATCCCAAAGGGTTTAGTAGTAGGATAACACATGTATTATGCACTTATTTCCTCCATAGAATTCACTAACCAGGCCATTATCATGGAGTTTTCAGCATCCCAAACAGCATGACCAGCATCAGTTTTTTCTAGCTCTACAATGTCACCAGTTAAGTAACCGATTTTCCCTCTTCCTCTAATATACATTCGAACGGACTGAGACCACTCGAGAAAATTGTTCCCATTGAGTCGAATTGTGGTGATTTGGACGGAATGAGAGAGTGGTTCAGTTGGAGGTTTAGAGGAGTTGATATTGGCACCAGTGGTAGGGGTTGATTTAGATATTTCTGACATGGTAATGGGTAGGGAGAACAAAAAAGGAAAGAGGCCAATTATGTCGGCTCTGATATCATATAGATTGGGTAGAAAAGAATATTGTATTGAATGAATGGGAAAGTAGTCATACTCACCCTTTTATAGATATAATACAGTGTATAAAATAGGAAATAAAGCTACAACTATGTAACTGAAGTATACAGCTATACAATCCTTATTTTTAGGAAATAAATAGGATCCCTATAATTACGAAATATGCAGTCAAGTTTCCCTAAGAATCAGGAAATTGATTTGCCCTGAATTGGCGTGATTTTCAACACATCTTTCTAAAGAAAGGGCTAAGGTGGGGCAGGTTAAGTTAGGGCATCAGTAGCTTCATTTTGCACTAAATGGTCGCAATTGAACTAGGAGATTTCGGGGTACTTCAATTTCTATCTATTTGATGTTGGGCTATCATCTTCCCTTAATGATGCCAAGTGTCAACTGATGTCGTTTGTTAAGTTTTCAGATTTATTATTTCTAATTCAGACAAGAGTCTTCTATTTTTCTTTGGCATATATAAGAATATCATATTTTATATAATGTGTCCCTAGTTTTTGGAAAATGGCATGTTGATGTGTTGGAGTCATGTTTATTGTGTCACATATTGGTCTATACTTTTCAGGAGAGACCTTGTGTGATTTGAGTGCAGAAATTATGAAGTGGCGACCTTATCTGAAATTGTATGCCATTTTCTTGAATGGAATTCATTTGTTTTAATCTAAATCTGGTAAATGTCTATTGTCATAGGGAGCTTTTTCTTTTAATGGGCATTAATGCTTCTGGTTTCATTCCCATAAATGTTGATTTTATTGATATTCACTTGTAGATTTATGTTCCATCTTAATTTGATACCTATTTGGATTTAAATGGAGTATTATTACTTGAGTTGTTCATTGTATTGGATATGTCAGCTTGGTCCTTCTCTCTGAAAATGGTGAATTCCTTTACATTTTATTTGCAGTTGATCCCGAGGTACCTCATGTTCATCATCGCAGTTTTTTAAATGAGCATGTAGTGTTCAAGGAGGTACATTCTTCTGAACACACCCTCCCCTCTCGGAAAAGAAAAAAAAAATTCTGCTTGTGGAAATGTTGGTATTGAAAGATGGGCCGAATGAGTTGCTTGATGTGCCGGCCATATTTTTTCCCATTCCTAATTCTATGTGGTATATTTCAGGCCATACCTATTAAAGACCCTTTAGTCCTTTCCAAGATACATCAAACTTACAGAATTGGTTATCTGAAGGTAATGCTATTGATGCTTTAAAGTGGATCTTCTTGTTCACGACTTGTATTATAAATGAAACTTATGTTTTGTATTGCCTCTGGCAGGATGTCATTTTGCCCAGGGCATTGGATGAGGCCACCGTTGCAAGTCTTAATTCCATAATTCATTCAAATAATGCAACTGTATGATCCCGTCCAAGTTGCTTCAACCCTTAAAACATCTATTTTTATCCCCATTCTGATTCTGTTTGCTGTAGGTTGTTTCGTTGTTGAAAGATGACAGCACCTTCATTCAGGAATTGTTTGCAACATTGAAGTCTCCTACCACTTCTGCAGAATCAAAAAAAACTTTGGTAAATCTCTTTACTCATTTCTTCAAAGTTCATCTATGTTTGGGTGGCAAAGTCTGTATGGGTGCTAAAATCTTGGGGATTCAAATTATGAGTCACGTATCATCTCTGCACAATTTCATGACTTTAATCGGATCTTGAATTTGTTAGTTATGTGAGATTTGTAGGATAAGTTACACAACATTGATCATCAAACAATGACATCCGTTGGCTTAGTAACAAAGTTTTGCAACTCTAATTTACCTTGACATTTAAACTGTCAGGCTGCCGGTGTTCCATTTGTGCTGCCAGTTTTCCATTTGTTCCCTAAAATTTCTGCAGACTAGCTTTGTGTAATATTCTTAAGTTAATAATCATAAATAACCAATTAAGTCCCTGTTTGGTGCACATTTTGAGTCTAAGAATGTATTTTTTTTTGTTTGATGTGATGGGGAATATGTGGTTGAAAAATAATTATTTTATTGAAAAATGTGTGGTTAAAAATGAGTAGAAGAATGAGAATGAAAAAAATAATGTAGCTCAAACATGGGCTAAATTTTTAAGAACTAACTTTGTTCCACCCATACAAAATTAATGGTTTTAAATGTTTAGTAACTACTACCTTTAAATTGTTTGTATATAATATTCGTTTTGTTTTTTCTCAACACCAAATTAGTTCCTAAATTAATGTTTCTAATGCTCAATAGTTAGTAATTGTAAATTGCTCTTATACAATGCTAAATGCGAGAGATAAATTTAATATTACTTTACGTGCTTATAGTGCTCGAAAACGAACCTTACATGCTTTTATCTTACATATGTAAAATGAATTAGCAATACAATTACTGGTTCTAGTATTAAATCTATAATCACGTAATTGTATTTTCTCTCCATTGTGTTGCACAACACTTTAACTATGGTGGCGTGTCCGTATCCGACATATGTCGGACATTTGTTGGATACCGACACTCCTTAGACACGTTTCAGTACCATGGTCTTTTTTTTTCTTAATATTTTTAACTCAAAGTTATTATAAAATAATAAATAGGCAAGATTTCAATATGAAAAATTATACCAAGTACAAAACTAAATTTGTATAAATGAAGAATTTTAAAGAATTTAATCGTGTGTCAGCGTATTCGACACTTTTCATGTTGGATATACGTGTTCGTATCGGTGCATCATAGTTTCTTCATATATAAGACAGAAAAGCTTTCTAGGTACCAAATCATGTTCATAAACAGGTAATCCTTAGTCGAGATACTGAATTATGTGTGGTGGTTTTTATAGGTGAAAAACATGAGATTTGGGACTGGTTATATAGATAGACTTCCCCTATCTTTGGCTGTTCTCAACTCCAGTAACTCTTTAAACCTTGAAGCTTTAATGGGTTGGAATTAGTTTTCCTTTAAAGAATGCTGAAGGAGAGGGTGGAATTATGCATTCATTATTTCATAATTTTGATTCAGTTATGGTGGAAAGACTTGTTATTATGACCCCTAGTGTCTTGACTCAGACAAATATAGTATTGACATGTGTAAAGCATGAACACTCGTCCTACGGTGGGTGTCGGTGTCCAATACCTAAGACACCAACACTCTGGGACCTGATCTCTCAAGTCATGTGATCTGTCCTATAAATTTTTGATGTGCTAGGGACACTTTCGTGACATGTCTCGGGCATGTATCCAACGTGCCATGTGGCATGCCCTATATTTTGTATCATTTTAATTTCTGCACATGAAGGACACAACAAGCACATTTGTTGAGTTTGGAATATAAATTTTATGTATTGAAACGTTTGCATAAAAAGTTAAAACTAAGTGAGAGAGGTTTTAGAAACTTCATGTCAAATTTGTTTTATATTTCTATGTACATTTTCTTGAATTGGCACTATATATAGTACAACCCTTGTGTTAAGTCAACAAATAAATATTCTAATACAAAATATTTCAGTGAAGCTTAAAATAATATTAATTTTTTTGAAAATAGAAAGTATAAAAATAAAGACAATAATAAATTCATAATTTTAAGAATTTTAATCCACATGTCTGCCACTGTTCTCTGTCTATTGTTACATAAGAATTTTTAGGGCGAGGTTGGCCTGTTCGCTGTCTTATCATACAACACATTTTTGATTGAAATAGGTACACTTTTTGCATGAGTTTTGTACGTTAAGTAAGAGCTTGCAGATGGTTCAGCAGCTCCGGTTATTCAGGTAGGTTAAAGTCGTACCTTCCATTTTGCTCTCTTTTTGGTAAAAAAATTAATATATATTACAGCATAGTCACATCTTTTCCTAACTTGGAAATTGATTTTTAACTTGTTCAAATTTTGCTGTGTGAGAAGTGAAATGTAAAAAAAGTCGTGTGTGCATGAATTGATGTTATTTATGTTCTTGACTTTGTTACTGGAGTATTTTTATGCTTGTAGGGATCTTGTCAGTGAAGGCATATTTGACATCATAGCTGATGTTTTGCAGAATGAAGACAAAAAGCTTGTGTTGACTGGGTAATGAAATAAATCAAAAAATTTAAGTATATACAGTTAAAAGATTTTACCTTCACTTGGCCTGAGTATTTGAAATATTCACAATAATTTTCTGTAATGGATACAGGACAGAGATCCTCATTCTGTTTTTGAATCAGGATGCAAGTATTTTGCGTTCTTATGTAACTAGGCAAGAAGGTGTTCTCTTTGGACTTCTGGTGAGTAATACTGGATTCTAGCTTCTATTTTAGTTTTTACGTGCACTTCTCGCTTTTCTCCCCTTCAACTTGATGTTTCGTATTAGGACACGTCTTTCCTTCTATATACTCTTTTCCTGCTGCAAGCATTCTCAAGAACATCGGAGCATTCTCAATATGTTAGGAAAACTCTTGAATTTTGCATTATGTGTAGATGTGTAAGTATGGACACTACCACGATCACGGATACAGGCATAAACATGACATGAACTGAACATGCAACATCATCTTCCAAAATATATGACTTGTCTCACACTAAGACACGTTGCATTAGAAAAAGTATCTTTTATAGTTATATCATCCAATTTTTTCTTGTAATTTGTAAAATTGGAAACATTAAGAAATTAACTCGGTTATACAGATAGTTCTAAGAATAAGAAAACCTAAGAATTGAGTTGGTGCTCTCAAATTTGATTATTTATTAAGAGGAAACGGAACAGTTGATGGATTTAAATAATGCACATTATAGGTGGCTTGAAAATGGAGGTCATCAAATGTTCTTTACTCGTAGACTATCCCTCTCTTTGCTATTGCCTTTTCTTATAGTTGACCTTTTTTTCATTACAGTTACATTTGGATCCCAAAAAAGTAATCCTTGTCTGTACTAGTGCGTACTTAGAATATTTGTTAACACGTTCTCAAGTCCCCAGCAAAATCCCTCTCTTTGCTATTGCCTTTTCTTATAGTTGACCTATTTTTCATTACAGTTACATTTGGATCCCAAAAAAGTAACCCTTGTCTGTACTAGTGCGTACTTAGAATATTTGTTAACACGTTCTCAAGTCCCCAGCATCTCCTGGAGAAGTTAGAAGATTGGCAGCAATATTTTGCGAGTGTTTCCCAATGTACCTGACGAGGCCGATGCAGAACATTTTGGCGGGGGGAAGTACCTGTGTTTCCTTTGTTTAGATCATATTCTTGTAGATGACATGATGGGAAAAACCATGGCCAAGAAAATTATATTTCGAGCTTTTCAATTTTATCTCTGCAACCTTGCTACCTTTCTTTTAGGGGGCAGGAAGAATGGGGTGCGGATGGTTATGTTTGTGAGGGGAAACCATGATAGCACTAAGATGTTTTAGTTACAGTATCTTTTGCAAACTGGTTAATATGACTTCATTTCTCTTCTTTGAAAGGAAGCCTGCTTCAAAAACTAACTCTCTCTCTCTCTCTCTCTCTCTCTGTGCGCTTGTGTGAACATGGTCTAGGGAGGGATGCTATGTGTACTATTACTCATATCTCTATTCTGAAAATAGTACTTAGTGAAGCCTTAATTTGCAGGTGAAAAATATGCTAACAGATTTTGGAGATGATATGCACTGCCAATTTCTTGAAATTCTTCGCAGTCTTTTGGATTCATATACATCAGCGCCACAGGTGCTTGTACTTTGTTGTTTAATTTATGATCTTTTCTTCACAGTTCTCTCACGATGAGAAGCACATTTTGTTTCGTTTCATGTTTTATGGATATCCCGAGAAAGGGGTGGCAGCTAACTTGCAAGTTTGTTTGGCCATGACTCATATTAAACTAAAATTGAGACCAAAGGCTATTAAGGAGCGTGGTGCATCCTTACCTTTTTATTTCGTTGCATGTTCCCATGGGTATTAGACCTTGGTTTTGAGTTCATAGGTTATTTTTCCAGTTTTCTTTGCATTAGTTTTCAATGTTACTGCAAAAAGATGCTGGTCCTTTTGGGTTACTATATCTACAGAAGCATATGGATTTAAGATCATCTATGTGGCTTTACGTAATATTTGGAATGAAGTATAATTTTCTTTGCATGTGAGGAGGTTATTGACATTCTTTTTGTTATCATAGTTACAAATTTATGCAGTCCTTGTTATTTATTTGATAATTTTATTTTTCTTGCAGAGAGATACTATTGTTGAAATTTTCTACGAGAAGCACTTTGGTCTATTAATTGATGCTATAACATCATCATGCACACCAAATGATGCTGCTCACACAGGCAGCAAGTATGTGAGCTCAGATGGAAGAACTGGGGATCAAAGTGGAGTGAAGCCTGAAATACTATTAAACATTTGCGATCTTCTATGCTTCTGTGTTTTGCACCATCCTTATAGAATAAAGTAATTTTCATGGCGCCCTTCATTTGACTTTTTTTAGTTGTGAAATGCTGCGTCAGAATTCGTTTTGAATTTTAGCTTTATGTTGTTCTGCAGATGTAATTTTTTACTCAACAAAGTGATCGATAAAGTTTTGTATTTGACAAGAAGACCGGAAAAGTATCTTGTAATTGCTGCTGTTAGATTCGCGAGGACTCTTATTTCTCGCAGTGTAAGTTGATTGATTTATTTTTTGAAACTCTAGAGAATTCCTCTGTATCTCATTTGCGTTTCATAATTATACGAATTGGTTCTATCCTTCACCTCTCTACGAAAAATTCGAGAAAAAATAAAATTTCTCGTGATTTCTAGCTGAGAGATAAACTGAAGTTTGCATTTGAACTGTTCTCTCCTGGATAAATTAAAATGAAACAGTACTTTCTTTGGAACTATTTGAAGTTTTTGTCCATAATTGGTGCACACTTTATTATAAATTGGCAGATCTTCCCTCTTCACTCTACCTGATTTGCTGCATTTTATGTAATTTATGGTCCTCGAGGATAATGTTTTCCAATTGATTATTATCATATTTCTGTGTGTGTATCTGATCACCCAAAGGAAGAATGATGTGCATTTAAGAAATGAGGTGCATTGGTCGTGAAGTATTTTGACCTGCTATTTTTGTATGTGGATCATGATCTTTCGCCCCTTCGCCCCGTCTCCCCTTGAAATTGTGTTTTTTTCATGTAACTCTTGTGAATACTTATGTTTTTATTCTAGCTGTCCTATGGCAGGCATAAGCTTGGTTCTCCATTTCTTTGGATATGCAAGTCATTGTTTGTTTGGTGATGTATTGCAGGATGAGCATCTGATGGATCACATTGTGAAGAACAACCTTTTCAAACCCATTGTAGATGCATTTGTTGGTAATGGGGATCGATACAATCTATTGAACTCTGCCGTACTTGAACTTTTTGAATATATCCGAAAGGTGGTTCTCTCTTTCAGATGTCCCTTGGATGGCATAACAAATGCATCTAGCTATGTTTTACCATTGCGTTTCCTGAAACGTGTTTTGCAGGAGAACTTGAAGATATTACTTCGATATGTAGTTGATTCATTCTGGGATCAGTTGGTCAAACTGGAGAACTTGTCTACCATTCAAGCTCTAAAAGTTAAATATGAGCAGGTATTTTTTTTTTCTTTTATAGGTTTTATGGCGTTTGAACTTCTGTGTTTAGATCATGATAGATGAATTTGCAGTCCCTAGAGAGTGCTGGAACGAGAAGCAATGCTAGTTTGTTAGACCAGAGGAAACGGACAGATGAGCGAGCTTTGGAGAAAGAAGAAGAAGAATACTTTAATGACAGGTTTGTGTTTGCTTCTGCTGCTGCAATTTATTTTTTGAATAGTTGTGGAATGTATAATGGTGGATCTCAAGTTTCAAATACCACATAATGACCGATTCTGCATTTAATTAGCGATGAAGAAAATTCTGCATCAGTGGCCAGCTCTAACAGAGTGCAATCTCAGCCTGTCTTGGCTAATGGGTCTGCTCCAAACTACCCTTCATTGAGGTATTAATTTCCACTAAATAATAATAATTTTCACCATCCTAGGTATTTATTAATCAATCTTACATCTATTTATGAAGGTCTAGTGGACTTGTTGACTACGAAGATGATGAGGATGATGAGGATTACAAGCCTCCTCCTAAAAAACTGTCTGATATATCTGAGGAAGATGAGGGACTGGCGGAGTGCCGGTTAAAACACAAATTAGTTTCAAAGGAGGAGCCCGAGCCAAAAAGGTTGCTGCAGTCACCAAGAGGCACAAAGCCAAGAGAGGGTGTATTTGCTGCCTTGTGCTCTACCCTAAGTCAGGCTGTACTACCAAGTAAGAAATCTACTGGTGCTGGAATTGACGGTCCCCAGTTGGATGCAAACAGGAACACTATCGAACGAAATTGCGATGTGAAGGGGTCTATAAGGTCGTCTGATGATAATAGAAATACAGATACAGAAACCCATGCAAAAGATGAAGCTGCTTCTCCTAGAAGCTTTTCTGATAGCTTGCATGATTACCCAGATAATAGGCAGAGGGTTGATGAGTGTTCATTGCTACCACCCAAGTCCTCACCGGAAATGGCTGTGAATGGATCCTGAGAGTTATTTCTGGAACGGCATCTGTGTAATTCACTAGCTAGCACTTCTGCTGTGTAAGCATTGACCATGATTATCTCAACTTTCAGTAGAGAGCTTGACCAAAAGGAATGGGCAAGGATGCAGAGGGGTATTTCAAATGAATACCCCTTGATACTGGAAGGATACTGTACAGCGCTGTAGCAATGCAGAGAATTACCTGTAGGCTTCCCTAATGTAGTTTTCCTGCCATTTTAGGCGGAGTAATTGTCTGTAAAACATTCAATAACTATAGGTTTTGCTTCTCCAATTCGCCCTTGGAAATGATTTTTGTCTTTTATAAGGTTAATGCGAACTCTCTGATATTCTGTATAGATATTGTTTCTTTATTAGACAATTTTGTGTGACCAAGAGAGGTTGAGGAACATTTAGGCCAAATTTTGTTTTCAGATGTTTTTGTATTTAAGATCTGTATATTTTAGTATAATATTTTAAGGGAGTAATTGTTGAGGCGTTAATTTTTTTTCCTTGGTATTGAAGAGTAGAAGTGACGGTGTTAATGGTTAAAGCAGACTTCTGTGTTATCTTTACAGGGTGATCGATGCAAATAATTTTCGTTGTGCACACATTACAATTGCGTACATTTTGTTTCTTCCATTGGTTGCAGTGGCCAGTACAAGACAATTTAATTTTATTTTTTTTGCCCTTTTAATTGCAGATGAGATTAAAGTTTAAACCTTGTTTATTGGAATCCATTGTTAATGACGACAAATCATTTAAGGAATCTAAAAAAGAGGAGGTTATTTCTGAGAGGAACACAGGTAGAGACATGTCAAAGGTTCGAAAAACAGAGCCTAAACTAATGGAATCTCTAAAACCATTCCTTAAAACTCCTCTTCCTCTAAAACTAATGGAATCTCATTTGTTTCAACAATCTGCTACTACTATCAACATATTTTCGAATCCATGGGCAAAGTGCAAGTTCATTGTAACTCTGGCTTGTGCGCCTCAATCCTTGCGGGGGTTGCCCCCGAAAGAGAATTTTGATTTTCGTGTATAACTAGTATCTCAAAACCAATTTAGAATGAATGAAAAATTGTGGTCTAAAATTGGAAGGAAAATGTGGAAAATCGGATGACACCGTCGCTCGAGCGACAGTATAGCTCGCTCGAACAGTAAGCGACAGGCTCACTGAAAGTGTCGCTCAAGCGACGTAGCGAGTGGACAGTGGGCGAAAATCTGGAAACGCGCGACTATTGTGTTTTGGCTCGCACTACTTCGTCCACAACCCTTCAACATCTATAAATAGGACCCTAGGGACGTCTCAATCTTCATACCAATGATATGTAATCATATAGTATTCATTTTCTCTCCTTTCTCAACCAAATTCTTACATTCTTGTTGCATAAATTCTGGTTTTCTTCACTTTGCAAACTGGAGTTCGTAAACCAAGTCTTGTTTCGCCGTTTCTTATGTGTTGCAATGCAACTCACACAAGAAGATAGTCGTTGTATCTTGGGAGTTAATTGCCATAAACCGTAGGCACCGTTTATGGGCAAATTCGTCTTAAGGACAAAGTGTTCAACATTTGTCTCGACTTTGATATTATTGCTTTTATACTGCACATTTTTGAGGATTATTTTTGAGGATTTATTTGGAGTCCGTTTCCTACCATTATTTTGCCGAAATTTCTACAGAATTTTAAAGGTAATTTAAAGAATTTCCCGACGTTGTTTGTCACTCCATACAAGAAATTTTCCAACATAATATGCATCTCTTATAAAATATGAGCACAAATGACAAATTGACCCTTTCAATTAGTGGAATGCATTAGCCGTCCGTTCTTATGTTGGGAAGGAGGGTTGGAGAATGACAATCACTGGAACTTCCATACAGAAAATGAAATGAGCGCCATCCCATTCCAACCAATAGTTAAGCATTTCCCATTCATATCAAATGTGGTCGAGTTCCCGGTTGTGAAGTTGTTAAGTGCCAGATTTGCTTGATGCATTAATACCATGCTCAGTTCTATCTCCACCAATTGAAACCATTCAAAAAATGCCTTCCATTTATTGATACTCACGTGTCAAACCATTCTTTCCTTTCCCTCAGTCTCTATTGTTGTGGAAATCTTGGAGAAATCTTGATCCCAGGCTCAAAAAAACCAACCAAATGAGCACCATCAGACTCAAGCTCAACCCAAAACTTCGAAACACTTTGGTTGCCTCTCTCACCCACTCCGGTTGCCCTCTTTCTAACCTACAAAGGATCAAGGTAGTGGTAGCAATATCACAAAGGGAGGAAGAAGAAGAAGGAAGCAATGGTTGATCTCCAAACCCCCATGATGGCTTCCTTCATTTTTCACTCCTCTATTGCTAACATACACAGTACAATTTTGCTATTTGTATATTATTGGTTTACACTCCATCTAACAGAATGACGTGGCATTTATTTAAAAATGATTAAAAAATGGAGGTAAGTGGTATGCAAAATCGATACAAACCCTTTACATTTTCAATTACGCGCAATTTCTTTCCATCGACTGCATTTTTCTCAAATTTTGAGATCCTTCAGCTGCGATCGACCAACCCATATTCTCCGACGCCACCATTTGAATTCCGGCAAAGACTTCCACCAACAAACCCAGATGAAGTTGACGTCACGGTTCATTCCGAAATCACATTTCCACCCGACCCATCTCATTCACTTGAAGATGGAGAAAGACAAAGGTAACTTATTTTTCCATAATGGTTTGCTTTTGTAGTTTCTGATTATGTAAAAATGTAACGAGATAATGGATCCTAGTCGCGAAAATTTATAATCCTTCTCCCTTCGTAACACTACAGTACTATGCTCCGAAGATGAGAAATTAGTTTGCATCTGATTCTTATTAAGCTCTTGCTTCTGTTGTGTAAGAACGTTTTTAGCTTATGTTGTCCAAATCTGAATTTTGTTTTTGTCCCTACCTAGATGAGAAATGACAGTGACTAAATATCTTGTATCAATTGGAAATTAGTTTACGGAATTTTGTTTTAACATTGTAGTTGGTTTTATGTCACATGGAAAGAAAGTTTGCATAATGTGGATGACATTATATTGGTGAAATCCGATAATGAGAATTTTATGGATGATATGAACTTGTTGGGTGATGAAATCTTAGGCAAAGATGGTGCAGTTGTTCCTCAAATGGGTATAAAGTTCAAGGACAAAAGTGAATTGTTCTATTTTTACAAAAGATATGCGTACAACATAGGTTTCCCAGTTAGAAAATGAAATTCGAAAAAGGACGATGATGGAGTTGTGAGATATGTTACGTTGACGTGTAGTTACGAAGGGAAAAGAAGCAGTACTACAACTGGTTCCTTGAAGCCACAAGCAATCATTCAGATAGGTTGTAAAGCTAGGTTGACAGCATCTGCAAATAGTCATGGAATTTGGAGAATTAACATAGTATACCTCGAGCACAATCATAAAACAAGTCCGTCCAAGTCGCGGTTGTATTGATGCAATCGAGAGTTAAGTGCATAAGTTAAATGACGTCTTGAGTAAATGATATTGCTGGATTTTGTTGCTCAATAGTTACAACGTTGAAGTATGTGGATACGAGAATATGACTTGCATGGAAAATGATTGTTGAAATTATGTTGAACAAGTTCGGCGTTAAGACTTGGAAAAGGAGACGTCGTAGCAATATAATCCTACTTTTCGAAAATGCAAGCAAGTTGCTCGGGATTTTACTTAGTATGAATTTAGATAACGAGTCGAAGCTAAAGAATTTTTTTGAGCAGATAATAGGAGTAGACAAGCATATAAGAAGTTCGACGATGTTGTCACATTTGATGCCACTTACCTAACTAATAAGTATGACATGCCTTTTAACCCATTTGTTGGAGTGAATCATCACGGACAATTGACACTACTTGGACGTGGTTTGGTGTCGAATGAGGATATAGATGCATTTGTATTGCTATTTAGGACATGCCTACAATGCATGCACCACCAAGCTCCCCATGGGATAATTACGAATCAAGACAGGTCTATGGAAAATGCAATTTAGATCGTGTTCCCAAATACAAAGTATAGATGGTGTTTTGGGTACCATGTAGACAAGGGTTCTATATTTCAAAATATACACGGATTGGTTTCTGATTCTTAATTTGTTGAACAATTTGAAGGTGGTTGGAGGGCGATGATCGATATGTATGAGTTGCATGATAATGATCGGTTATCGGACTGTACGAGAACAAATGTCGTTGGGTTCCTTGCTATTTCAAAACCACATTTTGGGTAGAGATGTCAACAACCAAATGAAGTGAGAGTATGAAAGCGTTCTTCGATGGATATGTACATTTGAAGACATCATTGAAGCAATTTGTTAAGCAGTACGAACAAGCATTGAGAAATAAGTTCAAGAAGGAGTTTAAAGCAGATCTCAAGTCTTACTCGCAAAATGGTACCATATGCAACAATGTATGAAATGGAGAAGTAATTCCAAGCAGTTTACACCTTTTCTAAATTCAGAGAAGTTCAGAGGGAGTTCAATGGGAAGGTGTATTCTGTGGGATGTATTGGGACGACGTATGAGATAAGTGAGGATGCCATACACGATGAGTGTTTGAAGAAAAAAAATGTTCTTCATCTCTTTTCAGCTAGAAAAGTGTGAAATTATTTGCAATTGCCACTTATTCGAGTTCTGAGGAATACTATGTAGGCATGCAATCACAGTGTTAATTCGTATGATGTCAAAGTATTGCCTAACAGATATATCTTACGGAGATGGCAGAGAAATGTGAGTAGAGCCTATATGAGGGTCGTAGTAAACTACGATGTGTTGGTTAGTACTCCTGGACAGTTGATGTATGGAAAATTGTGTCAGTCTTTTGCGTTGTTGGTAGACCTGACTGCAGATGATGTCGTCAAAGCTAGCCCATTACTAAAGTGGATCGAACATCAATGTAAAACAATAATGACATCGCAATCAAGTTTTGGGAGTAACGTCATGTCCCCGCATATGACCCAGACAACCTCTCAGTGTACAGCATTGCAGGATACTGGCGGTGGTATCATAAAGGATCCTAAATGTGCGAAGAGGAAGGGCGTGCCTAAGAAACTTGTTAAGAAGATCCCATTGGAATTGAGTTCGAGTAAAGCAAATGCATGTTTCAAATTTATGTTATCAATAATGTTATGCTTTTAGAACACACAAGTAATAAGTTGGGACGCAATGTACGGAAGTTCGAGTTCAGAAAAGGAAAGAGACCAAAGGCACGTCCAAGTTATATGGGAGATGATTTAAACGTCGTTCAAGCACCTCCAACAAGCACAACATTCATGCCTATGCCTATACCATTATCATTTTCGCTACTACTAATGGTTAGCATATTTATTTAATTAAGTTGCTTCGACATATATGAAGTCTACGAACTCATGTTATTTCATGTAGGGTGACAACCAAAATATTGCATTTACACAACAACTACATTCCTCCAGTTTCATCCCACCTCACTGCAAGTCATGTTGTGTTCAATGGTCAAGGTAATGCATGTGATTAAACAATTTTACCCGCTGACTAAATTTATATATTTTCTGTAATAATGTTTATACTACTATGTACAGGATTTCAAGCCACACCATACTACTTTCCACGTTTACCGGACCAAGATGGCGCATACATGTGATTTTACTACGTTGATTGTACACTTTGTGGGCGATGGGTTTGAACACAGAATATCAATGTTATCTTATTTGTATGGCTGGTTTGGTACCTGCGAAGTGATAGTTCATATTGCTGTAGATTGGTTGTTGATGCAATTATTACTCATAGATATAGAAACTGATGCTCTGCTGGTTTTGATGAATGGTTTGGTAGCTGTTTTGTAGCTGGGTAATGTGGATGTGCTTTGTTCATTTCCTGTTCAATTGTTGGGATGGAATTGTAGTGTGACAGCCTCCCCTTGTTGTATGGATTCCAAACTCTCTTTCTTTTTTCCTTTTCAATTTCTGTATAACAATGTTAGTACCCTTTTCACTTCCTATATAACAAAAAAATAAAAAACATAGTTCTTCAGGTTTGATTTGTCTGTTCATTGCTCTCTATTTGACGTAAGCTCATATTCAACAATTGTTTTTGTACAAGGTATATATTGAACAAGTTACACTTAATTGATGCTTTGGAAGACAATTTTTCTATGCTTTGAGATTGATAAGCCATGTTTTTGACATACGGTTTAACTGTTTTATGTATGAAGTTATGTTTCATTATTTGGCCATTAGTAAAAAGAATCCTCCTTTTTTAGGCAGTAAAAGCTTCTATGGTTCACAATTCGAGTTCCAATTGGGTTGCTTAATGGCTGGATATATGATCAAATGATATGTTGAATTCCAGTTTTTTTGTTCGATGTTGATCATTTCTACACCACGATACCTCGATTCAAAATTCCAGTGCAAGCACTACATAGATTCCACATTAACATTAACCACATAGTAGGCATCAAAATAAAGTACCCACGTCAGTTATATAACAATTTTATTACATCAAACACTACATATCAGGCCCGCCCCATTCATTTCTTATCCCCTTCCGCAATCACTTTTCCTTTGCGTATTATCACAATTACATAAATCTCCCCATCTTTTTCATGAGTTAGCCGACATATGGTTTTGAACATGCCAAAGACATCTTGAACTAATTCCTTCGCCACAGGGTCAGTGGAGGGAATAATTCTTGTTATACACTTTTATGTACAACAAGTTTGACACTCCCCTCACATGAGGGGAGTGGCCCACCCTATTGTGAAGGGGACAGTGGGCTAGTGTCTTGTTTGATGTACATTTTGAGTGTACATTAAGCATGGTTCGGATGGAGGTAACACCAACGGATCTTCATTCACCGCTTGTTTCACCCGCTTTGATCCACTCCCAATATCCGTAGCGCAACAATTGAACAATTTACCTTTGTTCTTATTATCCTACTCCACCCCAATGGGCGTTTATTTGGGCAACTGCAACTATGATATACTCCATGAATTTTTTTCGGCCATTGTAAGCTACAATTCAACCACGTAGACAGAATATCAATACGTAATAAATAATTCAACTGAATGCTAAAAAAATTCGATAAGATAATTTTCGAGCAAGTGAAATGGAAATTAACAACTACTTCGTAATAGGTACCACTACACACATTTTGAAAAATAATAATTCATTACACAGTCAGAACACAGAAGCTCAAAAAGGGATCAAAATAAGGGTTCTAACTTACACTTCATACCCATACACATAAGCTATAGAACGAGTACAAAAAAATTGTTTTAACTTCAAATTCATACACATTGATTAAACAGAATCTCAAATAAGGGTTCTAAAAACAAATTTCTAAACACACAGATTTGGTCCGAGTAGTGTACAAATACCATTTATATTTTGTCCAGAGGTTTGCTGCAGATTTTTTAATCATACTTACCAAAGAAAATGAACTACAGATTCCGCCGCAAGTGAAACTTCGAAGGACGAAAAATCGGCCGACCGTTTGAGAAATGGAAAACCAAATAACTGGACCAAATGTATTCCGTCGGGGTCGTTGAGTTCTCAGATGGATTTGGAGAAGATGGATGACGATGGGGTGGAGAAATTATGGTTTCCGTCGCGTGTAGGAAATGAAGGAAATTTGAGGTGAAACGGGTATGGATTTGGGCCGGTTTTAATCCACCATTATCTTTTCTATTTTATTTTTATTTTATTTTTTTTGTGGAAATTACAGTTCCGAGTTTTCAACTACCCATTTAAACATGAGGAAATTACAACCACACAAATATTTAAAATTTTCAATTCAAAAATCAGGTTTGAAGTTTATTTATACAAAAATCAGGTATCTCATTTTAAATACTAAATATTAATTCATCTCTATCTAAATTATAATTA
>CAIGRB010058774.1:0-19101 GCA_903798255.1 Fraxinus quadrangulata
CTTGTCATCAAAACACCCTTAGATTTTTAATTTAAATCAAAGTCAACAATTAATTTTAATCACGCATTTTATGGACCCACAACTTTTCAATCACACATTTTATCAACTTTTATCAAAATCTATTAAAAATTCGATTTTAATTCTAACCAGCTCTTGACCTCGAAAAATGGCTCCAACACGTGGTCAATAGAATAATTCTCTACGTAAGCTCCTCCTTGTGCACGATAGTACATCGTTAGTCACTTGTGGCCATTTTTGGTAGGAGTGTAAGCGATAGTGAGCACTTCGACAGTCTAGTTAGTGTTTTAGTAAATCGAAAAGTGATGTCCGACGGTGAAGTGGTCACCGGGACGTGTCTAAGAGTGTGTATATGTGCATGTTCTTCAGAGTTAAAGAATTTTCTATGGTTAGGAATTGGAGAGTAAAGAAATTTTATTCTCTTACCTCAATGAGGGAGTACTTATACTAAGAGGAAGGAAGATGAGAACTGTTAATGTAAGGACACGTGGCTTTGGATCCCGGGCAGATCATACAGCCATATGCGTCAATCCATCCATCCATAGGTTAGCGGGTATGAAATGTTTCCTGACATAGCAGTGTGAGTTGACCGTTTGGAGTCTGCTACATGTCCCATCAGTCGGACTAAAGACTTGATTCTGGGGAGATCTTCTCATAAAAGATCTTGGCAGGCGTCAGGAAGTAAATATGAGGTGGGGTGAATGCGGAGTGCAGGCCTTTACATCAGTAGCATACGACAGATGAGTTCGGATCTTCTACAAGTGAGCAATATCATTTCAGTTAAGGATATTGGATTCGGTCCGTTCATACGAGTTCGGTTCGTCTACCACATGGCAGTACGAAATCTTTTTCGTGAACATGTGGTTGTCGAACTAAGTGAACAAGGTGGAGGCCACTTTAATTCAGTTCGTTCGAGGCCTGGCCACACGAAAATCAGATCATACTACCACATGGTGAATGGACGGGAGGAAATGAGGTAGAGGGCTCATAAGGGCCCGTAACAACAGTCCCTCAAGTCCTTGTATAGATATTTATATAATGCGTGGACTTCAATGTGGCTATATCGTGTCATTTGGTTGTGTGCACGTGCTAATCGTCATAGAACAACTTCGAGAAAAGTTGTGGCAGAAGCGAAGTCCTGGCAGAAGAACGAAGCATTGGGTGTTTGGCAACTTCGAGAAAAGTTGTTGCAGAAACGAAGTCCTTGCTGAATGACGAAATGTTGAGTGTTGGCAACTTTGAGAAAAGTTGTTGCAGGAACGAAGTCCTTGCTGAGGGACGAAGTTGTTGCAAAAATGAAGTCCCAAGAAATTTTGACTAAGTGTAGACGAGTCTTTAGGATCCCTGATAGTATAGAACTGATAATTCCTGACCCTAGCGAGAGGGCGTGCTACCTGAGGCCGGGGTGTGCAGCCATAAGAGAGAACCTATTGAGAGCAGGTTTTAGCCTTCATTTTCATCCATTCTTTAGTTTAGTTCTCCGTTCCTATGGGCTGGCTTCGACCTAACTTCATCCGAACTCCTGGGCACAAATGGTTGGGTCGTGGATGCTATGGCGTCAGGCCTGCCTGGGCGTTGACATGCCCTTTAGTGTCTTCCATTCCATTTACTTCCCCAAAGTGTAGCTGGGGATGAAAAGAGTAAGGGGTGGTACTATTTGACCCCCTGGGGATCCCACTCTGCATTTGTGGTGGGCATGTCCTCTTCGGTGAAGAATGGGAGGAGCTCGTGGTTTTAGGGCAGCTAGGAGATGAGACACCATGTGACCCCATAGCTCCTTTTACCGTCCCTACCTCTTACTCTTTAGCCAATAAGTCACCTTTCCTAACCAATTTTACTTGGAATCGTTTGTTATTGCTTAATATTTTCTTTGTTCGCAGGCTCTTTACTACGGTGTGAATCTCCGATGAGAAGTGGGATATCAACAGCCACATCTACCTGTAGCCACTAAAGGACCGGAGCTACAATGAGCTGATCGATAAGAACACTCACTTCACTCTCCACGATCTAATGGCATCTCAAGATGAGCTTTATTTGTGCCCTCAGTTCGATTAGACACTCACTTGTAAATATACTAACGTTTTTTTTTCTTGTTTCAGATAAATTTTTGAAGAAGAAGCCATTGAGGCCTGATTTCGCCACCATCCGCAGAAGCGTGGCGGAGGCGAGGCTATTAAAAATCAATTCAACTACTCATAAGAAGCAGGCCGAAAAAATGAATAAATTGAGCAATGGCCAACTGCTCAATGAAGAGGACGAAGTGGAGAAAGGCACATCCTTAATAAAAAAGGAAAGAATCAGGCCCATCAGGGACGTCCTCTTCTGCGGCCACGGTGGCCAAGCCTCCACCACCCTCAATCCTAACCGAGGTGATCATCGTAACCCCTTCCGAAGCTCCACTGGCTATGATACCAAAGACTACGTTACCTGCCCTGCTATCTAAATTGGAGAACCAGCTCAGAAGAGGCTGAAGAAGTCTGCCAACCCCCCTCCTCGCGGCAAAGCAGCTGATTTTCTAGGGAACAAGGAAGATGACCTCTCCGAGGTAGTGTTGGAAATGCTGCCTCTAGAATCCATTTCTACCGTCCGAGTTCATAACAAGTATTAGACCGGGGACTGGTAAGATCACATTGCCTTCTGCGAGGTGAAAGACCTCCTAGCCGCCAACAACGCCTGCATGGCTCGAGCATTAAGTATTAGTGTGGCGGTGGAGGATTTAGTCTGGGGCATGTACAAAAGGAATGAAGACCTGGAGTAGAGGGTTGGGGCCTCGGAGAAGTGGGAGGAGGAGATGAGGAAGGCGATGAGTGAGGCGGAGGTAGCCGAGGTGAAGAAAGCTGAGGCGGAAGTGAAGCTTGACACTGCTGAGATTCAAATAAACTAACTTAAGAATGAGCTTCATGAGTCTGTTTCTCAAGTGGCATCTCTGACGAAAAGGGTTGACCAGTTCAATGAACACCAGCGGATCGCCTTCGAGGCATTGTGATGTGAGCACGGAGTCGAACTCGTTAAAGTCAAGCTCGATAAAGGATCTGTTGGTTATCGAAGGAGATTCGACAACACGATTGAGAGCAAAAAGGGTGAAAGAGGCGGTGTGATAGCTTGTTCAAGCTACGGTGGACGAAACGTCGATCACAACAAATAAGGGAACAAGTTTCATGTTGTGCTTGAAAGAAGAAACAAGATGAATCAACTTGATTCAAGCAGCGGACGAGAAAGCTGGAGAAAACAACTATGCGACCGTATAGTTGTCCTAGGCATGCGGTCGCATGCATGGATACCGAAATTGTTTGGGGGCTTTTTATCTGATCTATGCGACCGCATAGATTTTACCCTATGCAACTGCATAGTTCATTCTAGGCGCGAATTTTTTTAATTTTTCGCGTAATCTTCCATTTAAGTTAAAACTCTTTTATAGAATTTTTTGGTATCTTTGAGGCTTAAATTCGGTTTTTAGCTTGGTTTTACGGGTTTCTTATAAATATGGCTCATTCTTTTCATTGTAAAAAACAACATTATTATTGGGAGGCAAATTTGTTTTCAAATTATTGTCCTTCGTTGGATAAATCACGAACTTATCAAGATTCTTCTTGTGGCGTTCAAATCAACCAAGTGAGATTCTCAAATATTCAATCAAAAGAGTCAACATATCATTTGCGTATTGTTGGTTATTTTGATTCGTTATTTTCGAATTAAATCCAAAACTTTGATTATTTTTGACTTTCTTGGATTCGATTTTAATCTAATCGTGGGTTTTGTAGTTCTTCGCTACGTGGGTTCACATCATGTTGGAGTAGGCCAACAAGGATAAGGCCGAACGCAGGATGTTAACCGAGGCCTAAAAAGAGGAGATTGAATCTCTTAAGACCGAAGTGAAGACAGTGGGTGAAGTAGCGGTTCAAAACTATATCAACAACTTCGACCAAACGAAGGAATACGGACTTTGCCAACTACTGGGCTTCATGGAGTGCCCAACAGATGATGTCTTGTTTGAGGGAGGTATATCCGGAGCTGGACATTGCATTTTTAGAGGAAGAGTTCGACGGTCCTATTGGAGGCTGGCCTGACATCGAGGCTGAAGAGAAAGCCCCTCAAGAGGAGGTGGGAGTTAGGGTCATTGTGAATATAGATCCATAGTTTTTTCTTTTCCTTCTTTCCTGTTATGGCTTTGGCTCTGATCAATTTTGTAATGAAATTTTTTCTTTAACTGTTGTGTAATTTCTTCGTGTTGTAGCCTCGCTTAGAACGAACTAATTAGATATATCGAAGTGTAGTCACTTCGCTCAAACACAAACACTTAAACAAATAGATGAATCAAATGCGATGTGTAAACACTTAGCCTAAGCAAGTGGATAAGTGTAAATACCTCACCAAAATGAATGTATCAAATGGAATCCAAGTGTGAACACTTCGTGATATGATCTAGGAGTCAAGACCGACGAAGCCAAGCCTGGGACGAGACCCGTTGACTATCGAAGGAGGACCAATTACGCGATCGAGGGCAAAGCGGGTAATTCAGGCGATGGTATTGCTTGTTCAAGCAATGATGGACGATGTCATGATTTACACGAAAAAAGAGGCAAGTTTTATGTTGGGGTCGAGGTCGAAAAACACTGGATCAATGTATTAAAGGTAACGAAAGATGGAGGCCAGCCGGAAGAACCATGCGGCCACATGGTTCTCTAGCAATGCGACCGCATGGCGTGATACTGCGAGCAAAAAGGAGAAGCTGTGCTCTTCCATGTGACCGCATGGTACAATTTTGGGCGGATTTTTTCTTTTTTTTTTTCGAATTTTCTTATTACACTAGAATTCTATTTTATTGCGATATTTGTAATCTTTTTGTGATATTTCCGATTCTAACTAGAATATAGGGGTTTCCTATAAATACTTAGTTATTTTTCATTGTAAGGACCTTTGACAAACTTATTATTGAGATATATTTGAGAGGTTATTGTGCTCTTCAAACCTTGTTTTTCTTATAACATTCTGAACTTATCAAGAGGATTCTTGGAGCGTTCAACACCGAATGCGGATCACGTGTTGTGTAATCAAGAGGTCATTCAAACTTATCAAGAGTAAGGCTCCAAAATAATTAATGTTATATCTTTTGTTTCTTATTTTGAATCTTGTTTTCATCTTTTTCATTGTTCTTTGCATTTTTTAGTCCGTCTTATTTCTTGAGTTTTGATTTAGAAAATTACAAAAAAAAGAATCAAAGTTATTTTTTAGACTATTTACAAGTCCAAATCAATTTTCATTTGTTTTGCTAGATTTGTAGTTGAATTTTCGAGGTAAAAAAGGGGATCGTTCAAAATTCATTCTATTTTTTTGACGTTCTTGAATAGTCCATTGAATTCGTTCTTCTTCTTTTCACTTCTTCGTATCTTTGAGTCATTCTTCATCCTTTTTTTATCTTTTCCTTCTTCTATCACATTTCGTGATCAATACTCGGTTGGATCCGCGGAAATACAATATTGGTTGAGTTCACCTTGTTCTTTGAAGTACTTGGACGAAAGCACTAAGTGGTAAAAGGCAGCCGAATCAAAATCACATGGCGGATGATGTAATGAACCGGTTTGAGCGGGTGCTTGGGGATGTGAGTGAAAGGTTTGATAGGTTTGATATATAGGTGGCAAATCTTCATAGGGGACAATCAAATGTAAGGAGACCGGGTAGGCGGGAGCCTAGGATGGATGCGCATGATGATTATAGATTTAGTATTGATATGGATGATGGTGCATCGATGGTGGGTGATTTAGGTAGGATGAGAAGTAGAGGAGGTAGGCTTGAAAGAAGGGGTAGGAGTCATTATGGAGATGAAGTGGATGAGAATATGAGCAATATGAAGATGTCAATTCCACCGTTTAAGGGAAGGAGTGATCCCGAGACTTATCTAGAGTGGGAGAAGGTGGAGTTAATATTTGATTACCATAATTATTCGGATGAGAAGAATGTGAAAATCGCAGTTCTTGAGTTTGTTGACTACACTATAAGTTGGTAGGATCAAATGGTTACATCAAGGAGGAGGAATCGGGAGAGAGCAGTTAATACTTGGGATGAATTGAAAACTATCATGAGGAAGTGGTTCGTGCCTAGTTACTATTACATGGAGCTGTACCAAAAATTGTAAGGTTTATATCAGGGTCGAAGAGTGTGGAAGATTATCATAAGGAGATGGAAATTTTGATGATCACTGTGAATGTGGAAGAGGATTGGGAAGCCACCATAGCTCGTTTCCTAAATGGGTTGAACAGAGACTGATGAGTATAATTAACTCATTAAACAAGTACCTTTAAATCATAGTTTTTGGTTTGTTCTTGAGCACTTTTGAGCATTTTGATGTGTGTGTTCATGTTGTTTTGTAGCTAGAAAACTTGAAAGAAAATGGAGTGGTTTGGAGCTTGGAGTGGAGCTAACATAATGACCATGAAAGGAGGCATGGATTGGAGATGAGGGAAGAGAAGAATGAAGTGGAAATGAGGCCAAAAGATGAGCAAACTAAGTCCAGAAAAAAAGGAACTAGACGGAGAAGCACAAGCGTGGCTGGCGCCTAGGAGCCCAAATAGGAAGAAATAATTAGTAGAGCTGCCCAGAAGCAAAAGAAAGAAACAGAATTGCTGGCGCTGCGGCGCCAGCGAAGATATTGATCGCAGCGCCGAGGTGCCAGTTCTGGGCGACACGTTCCGGATTGATAAAAAAGGAAATTTTTTTAAAGATTTTCGGCGCGGTCTACTTCCAATTCGACTTGCAACTTTGAGGAAGTGTAAATTCACAATTCAAGACCTAATTGAAGAGAGGGAGAGACGACTAGGAGATGGCTAGAAGATTGAAGACCAAACCCGAGAAGAATTCAATTGAAGAGAGGGGAGATTGATACAATTAGAAGAAGAAATCAAGGGGCAACGACTAGTTTTTCTAAATCCTTTCCTCTTATCCATGCCATTTATATTTAATTCATTGTTGTTAATCTCTGCAATTATGAACTAAACATTTAGATCTAGGGTTTGATGTAATCAACTTGATACATGTTTGACTCCTACATATTTAGCTCTTTTGGATTTTTCTGTTAATTTATTTATGTTGTTTGTATTTAATACATTCAACTAATTGGCCTCTAATTGAATGATTTGTTGCATAAATTTCGGCACTCGAGATAGAAAAATTTGGGCGTGATCAAGAAACAACATAAACTAGGTTTCGTAGATTTTGAGAGAAAGTATGAATCTTTGAGGCTTGTTTGAATTAAGAACCACGTACATTGAAATCTCTATATATTTAATTCGGAATAGAGATATTGGAATTAAATTATAGAGATTAGTTTTATTTGGCACTCAAGAGAGGGAATATAATTATATTTAGGTTCTCGCCTATAATTTAAGAAAAATCTGTTTGAGTTAAAATTATATAGGAAGAAATGCATTGTTGATAGTATGATGAAATCATTCCCTAGGATTTTATAATCTGATACGTCTATAAGATTTACTTCTGTGCCTTGCCAATTTTAGTCTATATACATTAGATCACAATCACAACATTGATTCAATTTTGAACATCTGCATAAAATAGATACTAAACAATTATAATACTCGAGAGAACGCAAATATCAATCCCTGTGGATTCGACATGTCACTATATTACAAAACTTGGCACCGTACACTTGTGAAAATTTCACGTTTTATAAAATGCGTAAGAAAGACATTTCTAATGTCGTGGAGTTGCAGCATTATGTTGAAATCGAAGATATGTTCCATGTGGCCATGAATGTGGAAAAATAGTTGAAGAGGAAGGGGACAGTGAAGCAACCAATGGGTACTTCGGGATCTAATTTATCTTGGAAACCGAGGTAGGATAACAAAGGTGATGGAGCTGTAGCAAAGGACGGGACTGAACTATCAAAAGGAAAAGATGATAGAACTAGCAGAACAACTCCCAAAACAGAGCCACAGCCAACTAGAAATCGGGATATCAAGTGCTCAGGTGCTTGGGAGCTGGACACATCGATTTTCAATGCCCAAACAAAAGGATGATGATCATGCGCAATAGAGAGGTGGTTAGTGACAGTGAGGAAGAATATGAAGGCATGCCGACATTGAAGGAGGTTAGTGAAGGAAATGACACTGAATTTCCTGTTGGTGGGTTACTGGTCACGAGGCGAGCTCTCAACACTCAAATTAAGACAGATGACTTGGAGCAGCAATGGAAAAACATATTCCATACACGATGCCACGTTAACAATACAGTATGTAGCATGATCATTGATGGGAAAAGTTGTACCAATGTGGCTAGCACAAATTTTGTAGAAAAATTGAGATTAACCTTATTGAGACACCCTAGACCATATATGCTACAATGGCTGAATGATAGTGGGGAGGTTAAGGTGAACAATAGGGTGTTGAGCAATTTATAAATTGGTAGATATAAGGATGAGATCATGTGTGACGTGGTACCTATGCATGTAGGGCATATCTCATTGGGTATGCCATGGCAATATGATAAGAAATTCATTCATGATGGGTACAAGAATCATTACAATTTTGTTAAGGATGTGAGGTCCATTACCCTTGCGCCATTAACACCAACACAAGTGTATGAAGATCAAATCAAACTGAAAAATGAGGAAGAAAGGAGAGTGAAAGAGTTAGAAAAAAAAGAGCAAATAGTGAGATGGTGAATACGAGAGAAAATCTTGAGGTGGCTAGTAGAGAGCAAAAGAGATATGAGCCACATGAGAAAAAAGAAAGAGAGTCTTCTAAGAGGAGAGAAAAGTAAAAAGTAAATTTCTTTGCAAAAATGAGTGAATTGAAAAGAGTGATGAATGAGAGACAACAAATGATATTGTTGGTCTATAAGGGGTCATTCCTCAATTTTGGGGAACCTAACCCACCCCTCCCTAGTTTGACTGTCTCTTTATTGCAGGAATTTGAAGATGTGTTTTCGGAGGACATGCCTACAGGATTGCCACCCATTCCAGGCATTGAACATCAAATGGACTTCGTTCCTGGAGCTGTCATTCCAAACAAACCAGCTTATCGAAGTAACCACGAGTAGACGAAGGAGCTTCGGAATCAAGTGGAGGAATTGATGAGCAAGGAGTACGTGAGGGAGAGCATGAGTCCATGTGTCGTTCCAGTATTACTTGTGCCAAAAAAAGATGGAACTTGGAGGATGTGCGTGGATTGCAGGGCCATTAACAACATAACGGTAAAGTATCGTCATCCTATTCCTAGGTTAGATGATATGTTGGATGAATTGCATGGTGCTTGCATGTTTAGTAAAATTGATCTTAAAAGTGGATACTACCAAATTCGAATGAGGAAAGGTGATGAGTGGAAAACTGCTTTTAAAACTAAATATGGTTCGTATGAATGGTTAGTAATGCCATTTGCACTCACTAATGCTCCGAGCACTTTCATGCGATTGATGAATCATGTCTTACGTGCTTTTATAGGTAAATTTATTGTATATTTTGATGACATCTTAGTATATAGCAAAGACCTAAATGAGCATGTAGAACATCTTAAAAGTGTACTTGTGTTTTAAGAAAGGAACAACTTTATGCTAATTTCAAAAATTGTACATTTTGCATGGAAAATGTTGTTTTCTTGGGATTTGTAGTGGGTGCTAATGGGGTAGAAGTAGATGAGAAAAAAATAAAAGCTAATAAAGAATGGCTAACACTTAAAAGCATAACTGAAGTTAGGAGTTTTCATGGATTGGCTAGTTTTTATAGGCGATTTGTGAAAAAATTTAGTACAATCACTACACCACTTACAGAGATTGTTAAGAAGAGTGTGGGGGTTTCATTGGGAGTGATGAACAAGAGCATGCATTCAATACAATTAAGGATAGGTCATAATAAGGCACCGGTTTTAGTATTTCCTAACTTTGATAAAATTTTTGAGATTGGATGTGATGCGTAGGGAATAGGTATTGGCGTTCTATTGATGCAAGATAAAAGTCCTATAGCCTATTTAAGCGAGAAGCTAAGTGGAGCAGCGCTCAATTATCCTACTTATGACAAGGAGTTATATTAACTTGTTCGAGCCTTGGAAACATGGTAGCACTACCTATGGCCTAAGGAGTTTGTGATATACACAGACCATGAATCATTGAAGCATTTACGAGGTCAATGTAAGCTAAACAAAAGGCATGGAAGATGGATGGAGTTTGTAGAGACATTCCCTTATATCATCTGGTACAAGCAAGGTAAGGAAAATGTGGTAGCAGATGTATTGTCTTGACGGTATGTGCTATTAACTTCTCTTAGTTCTAAATTGCTTGGTTTTAAATATATTAAAGACATGTATGTTAGCGATTCAGATTTCTCCGAAATTTATGCATCATGTAAATAAGGGGTTGTAGATAAGTTCTTTAAGAATGATGGATATTTTTTTTGGAAAGATAGGTTGTGTGTTCCTAATTGTTCAATGCGAGAGGTTTTAGTGAGGGAAGCACATAGTGGTGGATTGATTGGGCACTTTGGGATCAAAAAGACTTTAGAAATGTTGGGGAAGCATTTTTATTGGCCTAAAATGAAAAGTGATGTTGAAAGAGCTTGTAGTCGATGCATAACTTGTAAGCAAACTAAATCTAAGGTTTTACCACAAGGATTATATACACCACTACCTGTGCCTAGTGAACCTTGGGTTTGATATTTCTATGGACTTTGTTTTGGGTTTACCTAGGACTAAGAAGAGACGAGATTCAATATTTGTAGTGGTAGATAGATTTAGTAAGATGGCACATTTCATAGCATGTCATAAGACCGATGATGCCACTAACATTGCTGATTTATTCTTTAAGAAAATAGTGCATTTACATGGGGTACCTAGGAGCATAGTAACTGATCGGGATGTGAAATTCTTGAGTAGTTTCTGGAGAGTTTTGTAGGTTAAGTTAGGCACTAAGCTTATGTTCTCAACAACTTATCATCCACAAATCGATGGTCAAACTGAAGTAGTGAATAGGATCATGACACAATTATTACGCACTGTAGTCAATAAGAATTTGAAGAGTTGGGAAGAGTGTTTACCATTCATGGAGTTTGCATATAATAGAGCAACGCATTAGACTACATCGTTTTCACCGTTTGAAATAGTTTATGGTTTTAATCCATTAACACATTTGGATTTAATACCTTTGCCTATGAATGAACGAGGTAGCCTAGATGGTAAAAGAAAGGCCAAATTGGTAAAGTCACTCCATGAGAAGGTAAGGACGCAAATTGAAAGTAAAAACAAACATTTCATGGTGCAAGCAAACAAAGGTTGGAAAAGCGTGACATTCGACCTAGAAGATTGGGTTTAGGTACATTTCAAAAAGGAACGCTTTTCAGAACAAAGGAAATTAAATTTTGGAAAAAGTCAATGACAATGCATACAAATTGGACCTTCCAGGTGAGTATAATGTTTCAGTAACTTTTAATGTGTCGATCTCTCTCTTTTCAATATAGGTGCAGATTCGAGAACGAATCCTTTTGAAGAGAGAGGGAATGATATGATCCAGGAGTCGAGATCGACGAAGCCAAACCCGGGACGAGACCCGTTGATTATCGAAAGAGGATCGATTACGCGATTGAGGGCAAAATGGGTAATTCATGCGATGAGATTGCTTGTTCAAGCAACGATGGACGATGTCATGATTTACACGAAAAAAGAGGCAAGTTTCATGTTGGGGTCGAGGTCGAAAAACACTTGGATCAATGTGTTAGAGGCAAGGGAAGATGGAGGCCAACCAGAAGAACTGTGAGGCCGCATGGTTCTCCAGCCATGCGAATTCATGGCGTGATACTGTGAGCAAAAGGAAGAAGCTGGGCTCTTCCATGCGATCGCATGGAATAACTCCATGCGGCCACATGGTACAATTCTAGCGGATTTTTCCTTTTTTCCGCGAGTTTCCTTATCACACTAGAATTCTATTTTATTGCGATATTTTGGAATCTTTTTGTGATATTTCCGGTTCTAACTAGAATCTAGGGTTTTCCTATAAATACTTAGTTATTTTTCATTGTAAGGACCTTTGACAAACTTATTATTGAGATATATTCGAGAGGCTATTGTGCTCTTCAAACCTTATTTTTCTTAGACCATTCTGAACTTATCAAGATGATTTTTGTGGCATTCGACATCAAGTGTAGATCACGTGTTGTGTAATCAAGAGGTCATTCAAACTTTGTTTTTGTTTGGTTGTTTGGTTCATTAATTCTTGGTTCAAACTCAAAATCGGATTATTCTNAAGAGTTGGGAAGAGTGTTTACCATTCATGGAGTTTGCATATAATAGAGCAACGCATTAGACTACATCGTTTTCACCGTTTGAAATAGTTTATGGTTTTAATCCATTAACACATTTGGATTTAATACCTTTGCCTATGAATGAACGAGGTAGCCTAGATGGTAAAAGAAAGGCCAAATTGGTAAAGTCACTCCATGAGAAGGTAAGGACGCAAATTGAAAGTAAAAACAAACATTTCATGGTGCAAGCAAACAAAGGTTGGAAAAGCGTGACATTCGACCTAGAAGATTGGGTTTAGGTACATTTCAAAAAGGAACGCTTTTCAGAACAAAGGAAATTAAATTTTGGAAAAAGTCAATGACAATGCATACAAATTGGACCTTCCAGGTGAGTATAATGTTTCAGTAACTTTTAATGTGTCGATCTCTCTCTTTTCAATATAGGTGCAGATTCGAGAACGAATCCTTTTGAAGAGAGAGGGAATGATATGATCCAGGAGTCGAGATCGACGAAGCCAAACCCGGGACGAGACCCGTTGATTATCGAAAGAGGATCGATTACGCGATTGAGGGCAAAATGGGTAATTCATGCGATGAGATTGCTTGTTCAAGCAACGATGGACGATGTCATGATTTACACGAAAAAAGAGGCAAGTTTCATGTTGGGGTCGAGGTCGAAAAACACTTGGATCAATGTGTTAGAGGCAAGGGAAGATGGAGGCCAACCAGAAGAACTGTGAGGCCGCATGGTTCTCCAGCCATGCGAATTCATGGCGTGATACTGTGAGCAAAAGGAAGAAGCTGGGCTCTTCCATGCGATCGCATGGAATAACTCCATGCGGCCACATGGTACAATTCTAGCGGATTTTTCCTTTTTTCCGCGAGTTTCCTTATCACACTAGAATTCTATTTTATTGCGATATTTTGTAATCTTTTTGTGATATTTCCGGTTCTAACTAGAATCTAGGGTTTTCCTATAAATACTTAGTTATTTTTCATTGTAAGGACCTTTGACAAACTTATTATTGAGATATATTCGAGAGGCTATTGTGCTCTTCAAACCTTATTTTTCTTAGACCATTCTGAACTTATCAAGATGATTTTTGTGGCATTCGACATCAAGTGTAGATCACGTGTTGTGTAATCAAGAGGTCATTCAAACTTTGTTTTTGTTTGGTTGTTTGGTTCATTAATTCTTGGTTCAAACTCAAAATCGGATTATTCTTTGGGTTTTCTTGGGATCTTCAATCTCGTTGTGGGTTGCGTAGTGTTCGTTGCTACGTGGTTCTCATCACTTCACCTATGCAAGTGGAATAAGTGTAAAGATCTCACCAAAATGAATGAATCAAATGGAAAGTGCAAACACTTCGCAGAACCGCTTTTCCTAGCAAAGAATTAGTGTAAACACTTGCACCAAAATGAATAAATCAAATGGAAAGTGCAAACACTTCGTTGAACCACTTCACCTAGCAAAGAATGAGTGAAACACTTGCACCAAAATGAATAAATCAAATGAAAAGTGCTAACACTTCATTGAACCGCTTCACCAGAGGAGACACCCATACTTCTCCTAACAAAGTGGACTTCCTTTGCGGAGGTGGCCCCGTGGGGGGCGTCACGTACCTCGACTAAGGGCATTTTCTCGACGTGGAAAGTATAATCTCTGATGGACTGGTGAGGCGACCCAGTGGGGGTGTCACGCTCCTCTCCTATCGAAGTGTTCATCCTTGATTGAGGTGACTTCGTGAAGGCGTGCATCTCGGGAAGGGCTTTTTTGGGCGCGAAAAGCATCATCTCCGAAGGACTGATGAGGTGACCCCCAGTGGGGATATCACATGTCTCTCCTTACGAAGTAGACATCCTTGGTTGAGGTAACCTCGTGGGGGCGTCACACACCTTGGAAAGGGTACTTACTTGTAGGAGCAACAACGAAGTGATAATTGGTTCATTCCATTAACAAAAATATTTACACGATTGAAATTGGCCTTCACAATTTTCCTTCAGATAATACTTCGTCAAATGTTCAATATTTCAAGGATGAGGGGTCATCTTTCCTTCCAAGTTTTCAATCTTATATGTGCCAGGTCAAACTTCTTATGTAATGCGATACGGGCCCTCCCAATTTGGTCCCAATGTTCCCGTTCCTAGTTCCTTTGAGGATGGAAAAAAGTTCCGGAATACCAAGTCGCCAATGCAAAAAACCCTTTTCTTTACCTTGACATTGTAGTAACGTATCATTTTGCACTGGTAAGAGGTGAGTTTCACTTGAGAGTCATCCATTTTCTCCTCATAGAGTTCGAGTTCGAACGTTTTTAGTTCATCATTGGTTACCTCATTAAAGTGGATGCGATGGGGTGAAGGTATCTACCGAGCTCATGGCCTGAGCCCTGTAAGTCATGGAGAATAAAGTCTCCCCATTTGCAGTCATGCTGGTTGTCCATATGGCCCAAAGGAATTGGGGAAGTTCATCAACCCACGCTCCCTTTAAAGCATCCAGCTTTCTCTTCAGGGTGGGGTTGATGGTTTTGTTGATAGCTTCGACCTGCCCATTTCCTTGGGGAAGATGAGGTGTTGAGAAATGCTTCTTAATTTCGAGCTCGTTGCATAAATCTCTGATCTTCTTGTTCTCGAATTGCTTTCCATTATCCGAAACAACAAAGTGGGGGATGCCAAACCTGTATATGTTATTCTTCCAAGGAAACTTGGAAGTGTTTACTTCGGTAATCTTAGCAAAAGGTTCCGTTTCGATCCATTTCTTAAAATAGTCAATTGCTACGATGGCGAAGCATGCATTCCCCCTCCCCCTGGGCAATGGCCAAGGGCTTGATATAACTGTGAGTTCTTGTGAGGGTCATCTTTGTACATTGGAAAAACTCTGACATTTGTCGTATTTACGTACAAATTATACTGAGTCCCTTTTCAAGGTGGGTCAATAATACCCTTTTTGCGTACCTTATGTGCTCGTGCAAGGTGGGTCAATAATACCCTTATTTCAGAGTGGTTGCCACAAACTCCCTCGTGGATCTCTATTAGGATATAATTTGCTTCTTTGCCTCCTGTGCACCTGAGGAGGGGTGATGAAAAACCTCGATTGTATAACATATCATCCTGCAGGATGAAGTGGGCAGCCCTTCTTTGAAGTCGACGAGCTTCGGATTCATTGCTCAGTACGGTCTGTTCTTTGAGAAAAGCAACAATAGGTTGTTCCACAGTGGGGTGCTTTCAATCCACATCACTTCTTCTTCTCTTATTATTGAGGGTTCAACAAGAAGTTCTATGGGAACCACCTTAAGGAGTTTGGAATCTTTACTGCTGGCCAACTTTGACATAGCGTCGTCGTGGGAGTTCTCAAAACGGGGCACTTGCGTCAGTTCGAATTTTTCAGAGTTGGGGAGGAAATTCATGACTAGTTTCAGGTATGCGTTATTGGATGCTTTGAATCTAAGTCTCACTGCATAGTTAAGCTTATGGCCCTCAGACCTCTAGAAGACTACTCATGCTCCTGAGCTAGCTTCTCTAGATGATCCGTCAACAAAGAGGTTCCAAGTGGGAGGCTCCACCGGTTCCATACTCACTTCTACTTCGGGAGCCTTAGCAAATTTAGCACAAAGTCAGCTAGGGCCTAACCCTTAACCACAGCCCTTGGCTTATTCATTATATCAAACTCACTGAGTTAGACTAACCATTTCAATAGTCTTCCCAAAGCGTTTGGCTTCTGAAGGACTTGCTTTAGTGGAAAGTTTGTTAGCACATGAATGATATGGGCCACAAAGTATGGCCTCAACTTTCGAGATCCGATGATCAAAGAGAGGGCAAGCTTCTCCATGTCCGGATAACGCACCTCAGTCGGTGACAAGGCTTTGCTTATGTAGTAAATGGGTAATTGACGCGTCTCTTCTTCCCTTATAAGAACTGAACTAATGGCATCATCGGACACAACTTGGTAGAGCAGCAAATATTTATCTTCTTTGGGTTTGGAAAAGAGGGGAGCTTGTCCGAGGTAACTTTTTAGTGCCTGGAATTCCTCCTCACACTTTGGTGTCTATTGGAACCTCTTCCTTACTATGAGAATCTTGAAAAAGGGAAAGCACTTTTCTATGGCTTTGGATATGAAGTGGTTGAGTGCAACCACTTTACTAGTGAGTTGTAGCACCTCCTTAGACTTTTGCGGTGACCTTATTTTGATCAACGCTTTAATCTTCTCAGGATTTGCTTCAATCTTTCTCTAATTCACAATGTACTCAAGGAACTTACCGGATGCTACACCAAATGCACACTTGAGAGAGTTTAACCTCATTCTATATCTCCTCAGAATGTTGAAGGCTTCATCTAAGTGTTTCACATGGTCCTTTGCTTGGAGGCTATTCACAAGCATGTCATCAATGTAGAAATCCATTGTTTTGTCGAGCTGATTAGCGAACATCTTGTTTACTAGCCTCTGATAGGTGACTTCGACATTCTTTGGCCAAACGGGCTTCACTTTATAACAATATAGCCCCCTATCCGTGATGAAAGAAATGTTGTCCTCCTCTCTCGGGTACACGGGGATTTGATTAAAACTTGAATAAGCGTCCATAAAACTTAGTAGTTCGTGCCTGATGGTCGAGTCTACTAATTGTCTATTCGAGGAAGTGGGAAACTGTCTTTTGGACAGACCAGATTGAGGTTGGAGAAGTCAATGCACATCCTCCACTTGCCATTGTGTTTCTTCACTAGTGTAGGATTAGATATCCATTTCGGATAGGTGGCTTCCCTGATAAGCCATTGCTAATAAGTTTCTCTACTTCTTTCAAAGCGTCATACCTCTCTACATTTAGTACTCTAATTTTCTGCTTGTGCGGGGTTTGGTTTGGATCGGTTCGTAAATGGCGGCAACTGATCTTTGGGTCTATTTCGATCATGTCCTCATGTTTCCATGCAAGGACGTTTGAGTTCTTGCGGAAGAAATCTTTTAGTTCTTCCTTTGCTTTATTGTTTAAATTCTTTGGTACTTGCAAGATCTTAGAAGCGTCTTGGGGATCCAATGGGAAGCTTTCCAGTTCTTCTGTTCGTGCAGTTTGCGATTCAGATTCAATAATTCGAGGATCTAGTTTGTCCATGGCTTCCTTCTCAGATCGGTCTTTCACAAAAGCTTCTGCCATCTTGACATCTTCACATTGTGTAGGGTTTGCCATTTTTTAGGGACGTCATTCATTTCAGCATTGGTGAGCACCATGTTAACTCCATGGGGTTTGGCCTTCCTCAAGGAGTTGAGATAACACTCCCTTTAGCCCATCTAGTCACCTCAGATGGTGGCTATTCCTCGTTCAGTAATTTCATGCATAAGTGATGGATGGAGGTAATAGCCCATAACTCCTTCAAGGCTGGCCTTTCTAGTACTTCTGGTATGCAAATCGATGGTCAACTACCAGGAATTCCATGAAGTGGTATGCTATCAGAGGTGGGGTCTCCATTTCAACAGTCAGGGTAATCCTTCCTCTTGGAATGATATTATCTCCGATAAATCCATATAGGGGAGAAGTCATAGGCATAAGTTCATGGTCCACAACCATCTTACCATAAACAGAACTGAACAGAATGTTGACTGAGCTACCGTTGTCTACTAACATGCATTTTAGTCCATTTCGAGCCACCATGACTCTCACTACTAGTGCATTGCAGTGGGGATAGTGTACGCCTACCCCATCTTCCTGAGTTCATGTGATGTGCTCTATTAGCCTCACTCTTGGGGGACTGATTTACTATATAGCTAGGCATAGGCGGGTCTTTAGCCTCCTTGGTATAATTCCTTTGTGCATTTTTGGACTCACCTCCTACATGTGGTCCCCCAATGATCGTGTCAATTTCTTGGATAGGCTAGTTTTCATTTGCGGTAGTGGGATATCTCCTAGGTCGATGTCTACTCCTAGGCCTATCTCGACTGTCGTTAACACTATGTTGAGGTGAGTGCTGTATTGTGTCACATCCTAGGTGAGTTTGGCCTTGTAGCACCGTCCTGAGAGTGGCCTATCCTTCTTTGGAGGTTGCTCCTTTCAGCGGTGTGGGAGGTCTCTCGGCATTCATTCGTGTCGTGGCAATAGAAATGGTGAAAAGTACAGTAAGGTCGTGCCTCTTCGTAGGGCTTACTCCTAGGCTCTCCCTCTTTCTCCTATTTCTAGGATTAGAGGGTCTCCTAGGCATCCCAGTCCCAACGTTGTCGTTCGGTCCAATATTTTCATAAGGCCATGTAGGCACAACATTCAAATTTACCTTGGCCAACACCTGACTTGAGGTGGGGACGATGGTATGCCCAACTTGCGTCCACTCTTGGTTTACCAAATGTGACGTGGGTCCATGTCCCATCTGCCTTTAGGGCGATGGGAGCCCCTGTGCTGCCCTATTGCGATGATCAATCATCTCTTCATTGACAATCTCATTTTTTATCATCTCAACCAACTCGTTATATGTGGTAGGGTTTTTACTTTTGACATCTCTCCAAAACAGCGTGTTCATGTTCAGTCCTTCTTTTAGGGCTGTGAGGGCTTCTTTGTCCATGACTTGTTCGCAGTATGTTATTTCATCAGTAAAACGGGAAAAGTAGCTTTTCAACGTCTCTCCTGCTGCTTGCCTCATGTCCTGGAGGCGCTAGATTGGCGCTCTCCTTCTTTCCTAGATAAATACTAGTTTAGAATGAGTGGCATTAACATACCACACCATACTTCGACTGTACCACCAAGTGTTAAGTGAAAAACTCTACACTTCAGAGCTAGAGAAGCACCTCGGAGGCTCATTTGTGTTTTGTACTTGTTGAGGTATTTTTCAAAGATACCTTTTCTCTCATACTTAGGAATTTGGGAGGGGGGGGGGGG
>CAIGRB010058774.1:42431-58791 GCA_903798255.1 Fraxinus quadrangulata
GTTACTTGAAATTTTTGGGTAAAACCAATGGAGTTTGATAACCTCATGGGTTAGCTACTGCATAAAGTTGAAAACATGTCGATTTGATGTGTGTAGAATTTTATATTTCACTTTAAGTGAACTGCGCTGGTTTACCTTCCAAACTGTGTCGTTGCGAGTTTTTGAAAAATATTTTTATACCTCATATGTTGCCAACGGAAGCTGATTTTTGGATATGTCATAGAATAAAGAGTTTCCTACTTTACTATAAAATTTCATGAAGTTTCGGAGTCGGTAGCTATGCAAACGAATTTATTTTTGACTATTGCTGTTTGAGAAAGAAAGCGAAACGACAACATTCATTTTTATTTTCTACCTAGAATTTCACGTGAATAAATGGATACATGCATGGAAATCATTCTAAAGACATTTTTTTATTTGTTTCTAGTATTGAAATGATGTTGTTTAGAATTAAATAAGTCTTGAATTAAATTCTTAAATTAAATTTTCATGTTTTCCGCTAAAGGTATCGTAAATTATTAAGTTTAAGACTAAAGTAAAGCTAGTCTAGTAACGTTTCGATCCATGCAGGTCGGGGCGCTACAGCGTGGTATCAGAGCCAGGTTTAGTCGATTCTGTAGACTTATCATATTTTTTTTATAAATTTTTTTTTTTACTACAATGTGGGAAATTAAAAATCAGAAAAAAAAAATGAAATATTTAAAGGCACACCATGGCCTCTTGCATCCATTAATCGACCTCATCCTATTGCCCAGGTATGTTTAACTAAGCAAAGTTTAAATTCTTGTTATGAAAATGTTATGATTCTATAGTTATGTTTTCCATGCTTCGCTACGTTTTACATTTTTCTTTATGTATATCTTATATGCAAAGATAAATGTAATATGAAAAGAAAAAGTGCTATTCAAAAGACATGTAATGGGCTAGAACTTAAGGTTGTGGGTTGCAAATGGCAAGGAAAGACAAAATTCTAAAGAAAAGAATCATATTAGTCAATAGGAGATAGATATTCAAGCTTACCTAGATTTTGAGGTAGACGAATATGTAGACCTTGACAATCACATACGAAGCATGTACTAGCATTAGAAGAAGAAAAAAAAAAGCTCCACCCGCACCACCAGCTTTTATTACTTTCTTGACTCATGCTTCGGTAGTTGAGTTATTTCAAAGGCATAAGCCCCTAACCTTTGATGGAGTATCTAGTCTACTGGTAGTTGAGGAATGGCTTCATAAGTTGGAACAATTTTTTTAGACTCATAGATTGCACTAACGCCCAAAAGGTTCAGTGTGCAGAGTTTATGTTTATCAGTGATGCCAGTCACTGGTGGGATTCGAAGTCCCGAACTAGGACCCAAGAGTAGCAGTTGGCGTTAACTTGAGAACAATTCCAGGAGGAAATGATGGACAAGTATTTTCCTCAGTCTCTAAGAGATTTTAAGGAGAGCGAATTCCTTCAGCTCAAGCAGGGTAATATGTCCCTGACTGAACAAAAGTTCGATCAACTCTCAAGGTTTGCTCCACAAATGGTTGACACGGAAATTAAGAAGACTCAAACGTTCAAGTAAGGGTTAAACCCAGACCTAAACATGATTCTTATGTCACATCATGTTATATCATACCGTGAGATGCTGGAACGAGCTCACGCTATTTGGTATCATAAGGCTAATGCAGAGCAACATAGTTAATTGTTCGGTCAGCAAGATAAAGGGCAAATTGGGAAGAGAAAGTGGAATGGTCAAGACAAAGGAAAGGGCAAATGGCAAAATAAGAAAGCTAATATTGAACCTAGTGCTAGTAAGGCCATAGTAGCTGTTGTAGCATCATGCCCTAAGTGTGGTAAACCTCATCGTGGTGAATGCTTGTACAGGAAGAATGCTTGTTTTCGGTGCGGTAAGCCATGACATATTTCTATGGATTGTCCCATATTTACTTAGAAGAAGGATGATTTCAATGAGCAGAATAAAAAGGGAAAAGCATGAGTTTTCACACTTACTCAGAATGATGTAGAGGAAAACTCAAACGTAATAGTAGGTATTTTACTGATATCTAATACACCTACTTATGTACTGTTTGATTCGGGAGCTACTCATTCTTTTGTATCAACGTCTTTCATTGCTAAATCTAGTATTACTTGTGATAAGTTTGGGAGTATCAACGTCTTTCATTGCTAAATCTAGTATTACTTGTGATAAGTTTGGGAGTACACTAGAAGTTAGCATCTCCTCAGGTAGAACATTGAACACAGAATAGTTAGTTAAGTCAGTGAATCTTGAAATTGGGGGAAAACATTTGAAGCAAATTTGTATTTGATAGAGATGAAAGACTTTGATGTGATTTTGGGCATGGATTGATTGAGACGTAATTATGCAACCATTCGTTGTAGAGAAAGGGAAGTGTCTTTTCAGAAACCAGGAGAAGAATAATTTTCTTTCTCTGGAATAAAGACCAAACCCCATCTCCAACTAGTATCGGCCTTGCAAGATGAGAAAATGTTGAGAAAATAAACATCTCAAGGGTTTCTAGTTAACATCTCAGGAGAAAAATAAGCAACGATAAAGATTGAGGACGTATCAGTGGTACAAGAATTTATAGACGTGTTTCCAGAAGATCTACCTGGTATTCCACCAAATAGACAAGTGGAATTCACAATAGATCTGGTTTCCGGAGCAGCACCAGTATCTAAAGCCCTATACAGAATGGCTTCAATGGAACTTCAGGAGTTGAACATCCAGTTACAAGATCTGTTAGATAGTGGCTTTATATGACCAAGTGTATCTCCATGGGACGCACCAATATTGTTCGTAAAGAAGAAAGATGGAAGTATGAGGATGTGTATCGACTATCGGGAGTTGAACCGTTTGACCATCAAGAATAGGTATCCTCTCTGAGATTCGAGGATTTGTTTGATCAATTGAAATGGACTAAGGTATTTTCCAAGATCAACTTACGATCTGGATATCACCAATTGAAAGTTAAGATAAATGATATACCTAAGACAGTTTTTAGAACTCGTTATGGGCATTATGAGTTCACAATTATGCCGTTTGGGTTGACAAGTGCTTCAACAGTGTTTATGGATATAATGAATCATGTATTTCACCAGTATTTAGATCAATTTTTCACAATCTTCATTGATGACATTTTGATATATTCCAAGAATAAAGATCAATATGTGGAACATCTTAGAATAGCATTAAAAGTACTGCACAAGGAAAAATTATACGCCAAATTTAAAAAGTGTGAATTTTAGCTTGAGCAAGTTGGATTTCTCGGTCATGTAGTTACTGCTAAAGGAATTGAAGTAGATCCAGTAAACGTTGAAGCAGTAACTAATTGGAAAGTTCGAAGTTTTCTAGGATTGGCCGGGTACTATCGGAGATTTATAGAAGGATTATCCAAAATAGCTGGACCAATAACACAATTGACAAGGACATGAGTGAAATTTCAATGGACAAATAAATGTGAGCAAAGTTTTCAGGAGCTAAAGCAGAGATTGATTACAACACTTGTGTTAACCATACCTAAAGGTTCGGAATGGTTTGTTATATATAGTGACGCATCCAAACAAGGTTTAGGATGTGTACTAATGCAGAACGGAAAGGTAATTGCCTATACATCAAGGCAATTGAAGCAACATGCACAGAACTACCCGATGCATGATCTGGAACTTGCGGCAATAGTTCATGCATTAAAGATATGGTGCTATTACTTATATGGAGGAAAGTGCGACATTTACACGGATCATAAGAGTCTTAAATATTTCTTTACATAGAAAGAATTGAATATGCGACAGAGACGATGGTTAGAGTTAGTAAACGATTATGATTGCACTATTCATTACCATCCGGGTAAGGCCAATGTTGTTGCTGATGCTCTAAGCAGAAAGTTGATGGGACAGTTGGCATCATTACTTACTATTCAGATGGAGTTGATCAAATGTTTGGAAAATTTGCGAATTGAAGTGATTACTACACCAGAACAAGTCACCGCTCGTTTAGCAACTTTGGTAGTTCGACCTACTCTTAGAGATCGGATCATAGAAGCACAAGTTAAAGACCCATTCTTACAGAAGATCAAGAACGAGATTCGTACTGACAAGAGAAAGGATTTAGCTTCAGATCATGCACTAATGTTTAAAGGAAGAATTTGTGTGCCTAAGGATGAAGTTTTGAGGAATGAGATATTGGAGGAGGCTCACTTCACCCCGTACACCGCACATTCTGGTGGTACGAAAATGTATCGAGAAGATCTTCGAGATACATTTTGGTGAAGGAATATGAAAGGAAGTATAGGCTTATTTGTGACAAAATGTATAGTGTGTCAACAAGTTAAAGTCGAACATCAAAGACCGACGAGGTTGTTAAATCCATTGGACATACCTGAATGAGAGTGGGAGAATATTGCAATGGACTTTATGGTAGGATTTCCAAAGTCAGCAAGATGACATAATGCTATATGGGTAATAGTGGATCACCTAACAAAATTCGCTCATTTTCTTCCGATAAAAATGACGTTCAGTTTAGATCAGTTGGCACAATTGTACATTAGAGAGATCGTAAGATTGCATGGTGTCCCCGTGTCCATTGTGTCTGATAGAGATTCGAGGTTTACATCAAAATTTTGAAAGAGCTTACAAGGAGCTATGGGAACGAAATTGAATTTTAGTACAGCGTATCATCCTCAATCTGATGGGCAGTCTGAAAGGACCATTCAAACTTTGAAAGATATGCTAAGGGCCTATGTTCTGGATCTAGGAGGTAGTTGGGAATCGTATCTACCTCTGGTAGAATTTGCATATAATAACAGTTTTCAAGCAACTATCGGAATGGTACCGTATGAAGCTCTCTATGGTAGAAGATGTAGATCACCTGTTTATTGGGATGAAGTCAGAGAAAAGAGAGTTTTGGGACCAGAGATCATCGAAAGGAAAATTGAAGCCATTGATAAGATCCGTACCAGGATAAAGGCCACACAAGATAGACAAAAGCGCTATACAGATACCAGAAGAAAAGACTTGGAATTTGAAGTTAGAGAAAAAGTCTTCCTAAAGGTAGCACCAATAAAAGGTGTACTTAGGTTCGGCAAGAAAGGTAAACTAAGACCTCATTATATCGGACCTTTCAAAATACTTGATAGGGTCGAAAATGTGGCCTATCGATTATCTTTGCCACCCGAACTGTCGGCAGTTCATAACGTGTTTTATATATCGATGATCAGGAAGTATATGCGTGATCCCGATCACGTGGTCAATTATCAATCTCTAGAAGTACAGAAAGATTTATCCTATGAGAAATTTCCGATTTCAATACTAGATCGAAAGGTGCATAAGTTATGGAACAAAAAGATTCAACTGATCAAGGTACAATGGAGTAATCATGGAGTAGAAGTAGCCACATAGGAAATAGAGCCCAACTAAAAAGATTTTTCGTGTAACTCTTCGAGTTTCAAGAAATGTTTTTTTTTGGTGTTACAACTTGGTATCAGAGCATGGTTTATTTTCTGTAGACTTAAAAAAAACTTACAAGGATCCTGAGCACTGTACTTGCCATAGCCACACCATGCTGATTTGGAGGTAAATAAAGTTTTATAAATATGCTTGTATCTATGTGATGAGAATGAGAAAGTTTATTCTAGATATAACATTTGAAATGTATGTATGAATATTAGTATATGTTGGAGTTTGAATACTTTTTGTAGATAATCATTATCGCACCAAGCAATTTAAGAACGTGACCAAATTGAATGTTTATTTTAAGTTCTCGAGAATTAATTAAAACTGATTGGATACCCATTAATTGGACTTCGAATAATTGGTATGACAGAGATGGTACGATTAAGAAAACTTGTAGGAAGACGAGTTCATTGATACCTCGTCGATATGAGATCGTGAAGCAATATGAAGAGTATCGGTGGAATCCAGCATACAATATGGGCCAGCACATTTAGGACATGTTAGTAAGGTGGAGGAAGGTGAGGCGACTTGGTCATATGGCCACTGGTCGTTAGGCCACCCGTCTTCTTATTGATACCTTGCCAGAAGAGTGGTTAAAGGTGGCCGAATCGATCTATAATAATTTATTGAAAGTTGCCATGCCTACCCTACCTCAAGAGATTGATTATGGGGCTTTCAGTGCAGAGCTGATTGAACAGTGGGAGTTGGCTGAACTTGTGATTCCCGAGGACGATAATGTACCTATTGAAATGTACATTCATGAAGATGCACCTCCACCTATTTCAGACGATGAGGCACAATCTTCTAAGAAACCTAGGGTTCATGGAGGCTATATTAGCGACGATAATGGTAATGATGAATAGATGAGTGAAATTTTAGGGGATTTTATGTGTTGATGATGCCTAGTAGGATTTCTTTTGTTTTCCCGTTGATTTGCGCTAGACGCTCTTTTATTATTGTGTATTCATCTTGAAGGATTATTTTGAGATAATAATAAAAGATGTTGGGTTGTAATTTTTTTTTCTTCCCTCCTATTTTGTGCAAGTAGTGTAAACTCCTCTAAGTGTGATTGCAATTATTATGGCAAATAAGAATATGGCACAAGTAAGGACGATTAGAGAGTTAAGGCGGGAGATTGATGAGATGAAACAGGCCTTGGCTACTCAAGCTACGCCTTCAGCACTATAAGTTTCACTAGTTTTCCAAGTACCGGCCGTGCTACCAGCATACTCTGTTGCACCACTTATTCCAATGGTAGAACAATTTCATAGATATCGACCCCCTACCTTTGATGGTGAGAAAGACCCTCTTATAGCTGAGGAGTGATTACGTACTATTGATAAGATCTTCCGGCATATCTTTTGCCCAGAAGATCAAAAGGTAGTATGTGCCGAGTTTATGCTGAGTGGAAGAACATGCCATTGGTGGGAATACTCATCACGCACTCGCACTGAAGAGGAACAACATAATCTAACTTGGACTCAATTCAAGATGAAGTTAATAGAAAAGTATTTCCCGCAAGCTCTGTGAGACCATAAAGAGGCAGAATTTTTAAGACTGGTACAGGGAGATATGGAAATTTTTTAGTATGAGAGCAAGTTCTAGAAATTGTCTAGATATACCCCACACCTTGTAAGTACCAAACTCATGAAGGCAAAACGTTACGAGAGTGGCCTACACCTAGAGATCGGGCAGATTGTGAGTTCACGCGATCTCATCACCTTTCAGGCAATGGTAAAGAAAGCTCAGATAGTGACCTATTTGGGGGTGAAGTTGATGAATCATGGACCTCATAATGACTTCGGAAAAAGGAAGTGGCAAGATAAGAATAAGAATACTAGACAGTTTAAGAAGCAAACAAATACGGGTCAAACAAGCAATCATTTACCTTAATGTCCTAAGTGTAACAAGTTTCACAAAGAAGAGTGTTTGTTTGGAAAGTATGTTTTCCATAAGTGTGGTCAACCTGGTCATGTGGTTTTCTCATGCCCATTGATTAAGAAACCCGAGCAGGAGAAAAAAGGAAAAGCAAGGGTGTTTTATCCGGACTTAATCAAATGTATTTTATCCTTCTATAGTATTCCGTTTTACGTCCTTATTAATTCTGGTGCAACTCATTCGTTCATATCTAATGCATGTCTAGCTAAGATTAATGCTTCTTGTTAGAAGAGTGATAGTGTACTAGACGTTAGTATTCCATCATGGGGAACTATTGATACAAATTGGATAGTAAAGGGGGTACAAATAAATTTTGATGGATTTACTTTAGAGGCCGACTTGTATGTTATAGAGATGAAGGATTTTGATATTATTTTAGGTATGGATTGGTTAGGTGAAAATCGAGCAACGATAGTATGTTTTGAGAAGGAGGTAAATTTTCGAAGACTGGGAGAATAGGAGTTCAGATTTTATGGATCGAAGATTAAGGCACTTTCTCGCATCATCTCCGCTTTAAAGGTCGAGAGCATGATGAGAAAGCCTAATTGCCAGGGGTATCTTATCGGTCTTATTAGCACTTCATCTCAAGAGAAAGTATTAGATGATGTGCCAATAGTAGTATGCTGACGTGTTTCCTGAAGATCTATCGGGTACTCCGCCTGATAGACAAGTGGAATTCACGATAGATCTGGGGCTACTCTTGTGTCCAAAGCCCCATACTGAATGGCAGTAAAGGAATTACAAGAGTTGAAGATGTAGTTAGAAGAACTTCTAGACAAAGGGTTCATTAGACCGAATGTATATCTATGGGGAGCTCCGGTACTCTTTGTAAAGAAGAAAGATGGTAGAATGAGAATGTTCATCGACTATCGTGAACTAAATAAGTTGACAGTGAAGAATAAATATCCCCTTCCTAGGATTGATGATCTATTTGATCAGTTAAATGGCGCATATGTGTTCTCAAAAGTTGATTTAAGGTCGAGCTACCATCAGCTAAAGATTAAGTCGGTATATGTGCCAAATACGGCATTTAGGACTCGATATGGGCATTATAAGTTTACGGTGATGCCCTTTGGCTTGATGAATACTTTTGCAGTGTTTATGGACTTGATGAATAGGGTGTTCCATCAGTATTTGGACATGTTTATCATCATATTTATTGACGACATACTGGTATACTCAAAAGATTTTCAGCAACACGAAGAACAACTAAAAATAGTTTTGGAAACACTACGTTAGAAGAAGTTATTTGCCAAATTCAAGAAATGTGAATTTTTGCTGGACCGAGTGGGATTTTTAGGCCATACGGTTTCAGTACAAGGAATTGAAGTGGACCAATCCAAAGTTGAAGTTGTGACCAATTAGCCGAAACCTAAAAATGTTAGAGAAGTGAGGAGTTTTCTAAGCCGGCTATTATCGGCGATTTATAGAAGGATTTTCCAAGATCGCGAGTCCTATGATACAGTTGACTCGGAAGGGTACTAAGTTTGTATGGTCATAGAAATGCGAGCGGAGTTTTCAAGAGTTAAAGTACATGCTAGTATCTACATCAGTGTTGACTATTACTGATTGTTCATAAGGCTTTGTAATATATAGTGATGCATCTAAACTTGGTTTAGATTGTGTTTTGATGCAACATGGGAAAGTGATAGCTTATGCTTAGAGACAATTGAAACAATATGAACATAATTACCCTACACATGACCTCGAACTGGCAGTGGTAGTGCATGCCTTGAAGATTTGGCGCCACTACCTATATAGGAGCAAGTGTGAGATCTACATCAATCACAAGAGTGTCAAATACTTCTTCACCCAGAAGGAGTTGAATATGAGACAATGACAATGGTTAGAATTAGTGAAGGATTATGACTGCACTATCTTGTACCATCTGGGTAAGGCTAATGTAGTCGCTGATACGTTGAGTAGAAAAAACATGGGACAATTGAAATTTTAAATTTATTCGAAAACATGAACTCATATAGATATGATTCAACTGCATATGCATGTGGTTCCTCTAGTAGTAGTAGTAGTTTGTCTTCCACTGCATGTACTCAAACATCGAGTACTAGTCCAAATGCATTGCCATCTGAATTAATTGATTACTTTAGTCATACTTTGCCTAATAACAAATCGGTTAGGAAACGTTCAAAAGAGATCATTGAATTATGGTGAAATAACGAATGCCGATGGCCAATAGTTTCTACAATTGCAAAAGATCTATTAACACCTCCAGTTAACACTATAGCTTTAGAATCTGCTTTTAGTGTAGGGAAGAGGGTTCTTTCTGAGATTAGGAGTCAACTAAAAGAAGATATTTTGGAAGCGTTAATGTGCGTGAAGGATTGGAAAGACGCTAATTATCGAATTCAAGATAAATATGCCGAAATTGTATGTAATCAAGTAAGTGATATTTAATTTCACCGCATTTATCACAAAATTTTATTTTCATACCTTTATAATTTTTAAAAAAAANTTTAACTCCGCCTACTCGAAATAAAAGTAGCCGATCCCAAGACCGGATAAAGGAGGAGAGTTTATCTTTTTTAAAAAAAATTAAAATAAAAATATTTTAGAAAATGTATATTTAAAAAATTGTTTACAAAATTTGTGTGTGTGAGTATATATATACACACAAATGTTTAACCGTTTAAATCTTTAATATAGTATAAATCTTTAAAAATTACAAGTATTTTGAAATATTTATATTTCAAAAAAATTAGAAAATGTGTATGTATATATATTTTTTAAATTTTAGGTTTTGTAATAAAAAAAAATTTAAAATACGAGTCCAGTGGCTCGAGCTCCAAAAACTCGTTGGTTACGAGCCACAAGCTCGGCTCGTGCGGGCATGGGCCGAGCCAGCCATTGTCACCACTACAAATAAAGCCCAATTTACATTATTTGGATGATCCGTTGTGGTATCATTGTCTATAAGCAATTTTCATCAATTTGACAGGCGTCATATGACGAAGTGGTGAAATTTGAAACTATAGTTGAGTTGAATGACCTAATTGAAACTAAAATGAAATTTAGTAACCTAATTGGGACAAATTATTGCTTAGTGATTGAATTACATTTTCATTAAAAGTTCAGCGGCCGCGAATGAAATTTACCGAAGTAATGACTAGCGTAATGGTAAATATGAACATCATTAAGAAATAAAAGTGATAAAAGCTCTAACATTCTATTGCATAAAGCCTGCGACAATAACGGAATTGAAGACATTACTTTTCTAGTATATTAGACTAGTATTAGTTAATTATTATGTCTTAATGAGTTCTTAATTCTGTGATGAACTATTAATATTACTTCTACATTTTGTCTCTCATAAACCCTACTAGTAAGAGTTCTTGTTTATATTTTCTTTCATTCACTTCTCGAGGCCGGGTCACTTCTCTAGGCCGGGAGGGGCTGGCACGGTTGGGGTGAGGTGGGGTCGAGATTGAAGGTCGATTAGCCTACAACCAAAGTTGGTATAAGCAAAATATTTTCCAAAGCCATATTTTGGCAAATAGTCCCAAAAATGATTATTTACAGTAGAATTAAACTACTTGTACACTCTTCGTGTACAATTAATTTGACTTTCCAAAATTTGTCAAAATTTATGTCATTGTTTGTTTAAAGTGTTGTTAAAATCAATATATAAAAAACTGTCACCTCACAACAAGATCAAATTTGATATATCTGTAACAAAATTGTTTAAATTATGATTCGAACGTGCCCTTCTTCACAACTATAAACAACACAGACCGAGAGACGTAAGGCATCAGATGACACCTCGACTCTTCATCCTTACAAAAAGCAGAAAGAAAGAAATGAAGAACATGAATGTATCATTGCTGTAGTACTTGACCTCGAAATGATGAGTAAAAAAATCTTATTGGCCACTAAAAGTTTTGCATAGTCTCTGTAATTTCAACTTAGTTTTCTATCCATCACTTCATCAACAAAGTTAAAAGAACAGTGACAATTGGAAGATAACTTTGAAAGTACTGAGTATTCCAAGAAAATCTAAAGTTCATCAAGGGTTGGGATACAGTATGAACCAAAACCGAACAGTATTAAAAAGTGAAGAAGGTTAAAAATCTTATCAGTTGCACTTTGAGTATAGTATTAAACTATATACTAAACATGCACCGTTGAACATTTGGGCAAGGAATGGGTGTAGGAGTCTTTGGAACCCCAAATTGTTTCATAAATAAACAAGAAATTTTATTGTAAAACTAAGAAACAGTTCAACTTTATGCATACAGCTCATAAAGAAGACAGATTATGCTGTGTATTTAATATTAATCAATATATGAATTGCATAAGCCTAAAAACAAGAAAAAAAAATTCAGTATCATGTCATTTTACCTCCTTTGTAAATAAACAGTGATAAGTATCCCTCATAACCCCCAGCATTTTTTACAGTTTTCCACCAACCACATAAGCCATAACTATACAATAAGTCATACGACGTTATATGTCAGCACATTTTGTTGGCGCAAATCCAAGTCTCGACTGTTTTATGTCGTATAATATGTGGAAATTCTGCTGTTGGTAGTTGCCAATAATGGATAGAGACGAGCGAGGAGTCCCCAAAATTGCCAAACAAACCACCTCCTCTGGCTCAAGCTCAATGAAATAGTTCTCGAATGGGAAATTCCATACTGCTCCATCACTAAACAGAATCCCGAATGAGGGCATATCCAATTTTGATACACCGGAAACATTATAACAAGGATCGAGTATCGGAAAATCTTTTACAACCGGATATCCCTTGATCTTCTTTACAAAAGCCTCTTTAATAATCTTATAAGCCGGATCTGCAAAGTAACTCAATGTAGTCCCCGAATCAATAATAGTACCACCAGCACCTTCCGGTGACAAATCCCACATCTCAGATGGTATATCTAGCACTTCTCCTCCAACCACAATCGACTTTATACCGACATAGTAGAATGTATCAACTGGATTTTCCTTGCCCGCAACAAATGAAGTGAAATTCAATTCGGGATGGCTCAAAAGTTCTTTATCCTCTCCAAAAATCAACTTACTACTAACACTCACATTACTATTCCGATCCACGAGACAATATGAGAACGAATGACCGTAAAAAGATCGAAGTTGTGAGGAAAATGAAAGTGGCCCCCTTCCAAGCCCTAACAATCCAGCAGCACCATGAAATAGGCCTCTATTCCAATGACCACATCCAAACATCACATTTTCGACTCTCCTAAACTCCGTGTTCCCATTTCGTGTCGTGAGATTAACCGTGAAAGTTTCGAGTGCAAAATCACCAGTTGTGTTAGAACTATCTCCATACCAATAATAATAAGGACAACTCTGATTCTCAGCCTTGCATTGCTGTGGAGGATCAGGAGACGAAACTAGGTGACACCGTGGATCACGACAGCTTATATTTCTAAACGAATTCGAATAATTGGGGTCGTAATAAGGGCCAGTTTGTTCAAAACAATCATAACAAGGAACACATTGAATCCAATTAAGATCACTACCAGTATCAAGAATTAAAGAGAAATGTTTAGGAGGTGTACCCACAAAGACATCAATGAAGTACTCTCCTGAACCAAGACTGACCCCTGACTCAAGTGTGGCCATCAGCTGCCCGGAGAACCCACTTTCAGGCGATCCTGCCGGCGACACCGCCGACGGCGAGGAAAAATGTTGACCACCATCTTTCTTTAGTCTTGAAATGGTGTTCTGGTTCTTTTTCTCTACAATTCTCTTGTGAAATGTCTGAATTCGAGTCAAATCCTTTGCCCTAGACTCCGTTAAACAATCTTTGGCATTAAGTTCTTGCCCATCTGATCTGTGCTTCAGATGAAGTTTTACTGCCTGCTTTTGTGGGTCGGCCGGCGCCGGAAAATCTCTATTTTCCACTTCATTTTCCGGCGTCAAATTCAAGTAGGTAGTTTTTTTCTTCGATTCCGAGAAGCTGCAATCTGAATCTACTGAGGAAGAAACAGCATTGAAGCTCGAGTGATCAGGAAATTCTATGCCTGAATCATTGAAATTCAAGTTCCTAACTGCTCCAGTGGCTAAAAAGCCATAGGAAAACAAACAAAAGAATCCCAAAACAAGAAAATTCTTCGACACCATGAATTCTTAACAAGAAATCAAAAAAACCCAGAGAAATAAGAATGAATTTGATGAAGATTTTGAATAAAAATATGTTTACTCTTATTGGGAAAAGCTTGAGTTATTGGAAAATTGGTTATTGGTAATTGGGTCATTGGCGTGTGTGCAAAAGAGGAGAATTTGGGGAAGGGACTTGGGGATGTTTGAATTGAATCAAGACTTTGAAGTTTGAATTCAGATATCCAATGCTGCGCCTGTACGCGGTTTCACATAAGAATATTATATTCAAAACTGAGAACTAAAACAAAATTTTAGCATGCTTGGCTTTAGATATGTTAAAATTTTTATTGCTTTTTAAAAGGTAATTACTTTATAGTATCAAACTCGAGGGAGATTTACGGGCAAGTTCTCTTTATTTGCTTGTCTTTTTGTCTAAAATTCAATCTTTTACTCATATGGAACAAATTATGTGGTTTACACAAAGATAAATTTGTTTTCAATTACACAAAGAAAATATAAGTTATATTTTTTTAATATATCTCTATAATAAATAATATTTAAATATGCGTAATTCATATTTATTGATAATAAAACATAATAAGAGTATATTAGAAAATTAAGAAATATATTATGCTTTCAACAAGAAAAGTGATCTATAATTTGGAATGAAAAAGAAAAGCAAGTCTAGCCTATCTATCTATCCATATGGTTTGGTTAGAAGAGTCACCAAGCATGCGTCAAGACTTTTCTTAAGCCCTTGTTTGACAAAAAAAAAATGGAAAAAAACGAGTTATCGAATAGTAAATTTTGGGAGAATGTGTGCATAAATAAGGAAAAATTTTAAATTTACATAAAAAAATATTTTATGGTGAGAATGTGTTGTCGAAAATAAGTATAAGAAAGAAATAATGAAAAAAATTATTGTCAAATAAGGGCTTAATGAAGTCATTGGTTTACATTAAAAAATAAATCAAATAAGTGCGGACTTATTTTAGAATATGTTTTTAGCCTCATTTTTTAAGAATAAATTTTATATCGATGATATTTTGAGAATAGATATGGACTGGACAAAACTCCCGAACTGAAACGGTTCTTTTTCAATTAAATACACAAACGAGTATTTGAATCGAAAACTAATTGATTCGGTTCGGTTCTCGGTTTTAGATCCAAAACCGAATAAGAATCAAATTTTCCTAATTTTTTTAAATTTTTATCTTAAATAAGTCCAATTATTTTATTTTTTAAATAAATTACTAACTAATTAATTTAGTGCAAATCTAAAATATAATTTTACTATTTCTAATTTCCAACTAAGTCCAATTTAATGAAGTTGACCTAAATTTTATCAAAATCTTTTATTCTACCGTAGTGTCGTTTTTACCGTTCTATTATTGTGAACTAGTCAAGCTTCTCTTCTTATGATTTTAACAGTTAAATCTATAAAAAAAATTCAACAAAGAGATGTGCAAAAAATATCGCGAGATTGGATTACGTTATTTTGTAAAAGTTAATATTAAAAATGTAATAGTCAAATTAATGTAACGTTATTGTAATAAAAAAAATTAATTATTGTACGAAACCCCGGAACCGTATAGAATCGAACCGAACCGAACTGAACCGAATGGAATCGAACCTGAACGATTTCATAATTAAATTTAGACCCGATGATTTCATTTACTATTTTCGAGTATGATTTGGTTTTAAAGATAACCGAACCGAACCGAATCGAATCAGAGTATGCCCAGCCCTAGACTAGATGGTTAAAAAGTATTAAAATATTTTGAATTTATGTATAAACTTATTATATTTAAAAAAAAATGTATGCTTGAAAATAAGTTTGGAAAAAAAATGAATTTCCGAATAATAAAACTCAAACAAAAGCTTAATCTTTAATTAATAACAAAATTAAGGATTGAATTTGTTGAATAGTATACATAATACACATAGTCAGTCAGATCTAGTTCTACTCCACAACTTAATTGAATTGGTTGAATACATGGATTAGACATACTCGACAACTTGACCATAGCTTCTTAAGTTTTTTTTTTTTTAATTAATTTCAACTTCTACTTCTGTATTATTTCTATATTTATCACTATATTTATTAGAATATTTAATAAATGGATAATCAATAAATCACAACATTTTATTCAAGTTTTCATATAAAGTTACTCGAAATATTTTATTTTGACACTCAACCTTGTTGTGCTCTTAATTCAATAACGTGGGCAGTTTTTATTCTCAAATTCTTTACTAGAATCTATTGATTTTCTTCTTGTTCCCACCAATTGAGCTTACGATATATACCTATTTAATTTCTACTCATTTATTCTTATTTAATTAATTTTACTTATTAAAACCTTTTGGTTTAATTTATTGAATATATAAATAGGCCATCTATTTCTAAAAAGCATCTTAGATTATCTTTAAATTTAGAAAGCAAAATTTTATAAACTTCAATAACACTTTCTATTTTGATTCATTGTTTTTACTTTTCAAGAAATATTTATTAATTTCTCCTCATATCTTATTTAACATATTATTTAATAATGATTAATCAATTCACATGTTATCTGAATAATTTTGAAATAATAGATTATTGAAATATGTAACTTATTAAATGCAACCTTTGTAAATTAAGAATAGAGTGTGTTTGAACAGCATCGACTCTCTAAAGTAAAAAATACTTTGTAGTTTTTAGAAAGCAGTTTTACTACATGTACATTAAGTTGGACATTATTATGAAGTGATAGTTTTTTATATATTAATTTTAGCAACGCTTTAGACAATCAACGACACAAATTTTGACACATCTTGAAAATCCTCTAACATGCCTAAAATTCTAGATTTAACAAAAATGGACTATATTTTTAAAAAAAAAAAAAA
>CAIGRB010058801.1:0-15244 GCA_903798255.1 Fraxinus quadrangulata
GTCGATCAAGTTGTAATAAATAAATAAAATTATACACCATAAAAATAAGTTCATTTTTCATATTAACTAATATTATATAGACAAAAGTACCTAATAATAATTAAATTTCGGTACATATATTTTTAAATTCGACGGATGGTGAAGTGCTTAATAATTTTATATTGTTAGTGTGTAATGAAATTAAAATTAAATAAGAAAGATAGAGTAAATTGAAATAGGAAAAAATTAAATTGACGAGATAATAATTTTTTTGGGCTCGGTCCTCTTTCACATCTTTTCAAATAACAACATTAACTATAATTGCAACAACACACCTTTCAGCCGGTTAGCTGTTGGACAGACCAATTGGCTGGTTTTTAAGCATTAAGTCAAGTGTTCATAACGTTGATAAAAAATGAAGTGATCAATACATTGTGAATCCAAGCATATATCAGTTACACCAATGTGTTGCTTCGTGCACACACACTAACACATGGGCATTCACACACGTATGGATAGTTAGAGAAACAATACTATTGACGGCAAGCCATTCGTTGATATCTTCTCCAGGTGGTAGCCGTACAGCTTCTCTCAAATTTCCACTGCCTAAAGTTGCATCGATATGCTTTCTTAGTTGTGCCCCCTGCAACACAAAAAAAAAGAGAGTCAAATTTAAGGATTAAGAATTCAGTATGTCTTAAAAATGATTTGTAAAGTAAAGGTTTTCGCATGTAGAATATGGAAATAAGAGCAATCAAATTAGCTAACCCAAGAAGAAAAAAATGTGGGCATATCCATCATTCTTTAGAGGAGGTGAATCAAGGAAGATGAATTAATAGCAAACTGGTTGTACAATATCATTTCAGGTCATAATCTTAAATAGGCATCCAAACTTCGAATTCTCAGCCTTATCAGCAGTAATAAATGCTAACGTGTTGACCCGTATAATAAACACACTTTTCCACCAAACAGCAGTTAAAAACAAGTCCTGGTTACATGAATTTACAACAATAGTCCATCAACTTATTGGAAAGGACTCGCTCACAGTTCATTTCCTCAATCATTTTCAATGAAACTTAGAACATAGCTTCAGTGCTTCCTCAAAATATGGTAAGTCATCAATAACTGCTTCTTTCTCAACTACCAGGAAGATGTTGAGCAAGATGATAGAACAGAGTACTAATGTGGTTTTTAACAATGTTTTGAAAACCATCACATGCATCGACCTGGAAAAATTTAAGGGTCAAACTTCGAACCGGGATCGAACCAGTGATTAAAAAAAAATCAAAAAGTTAATTATATAAATATATAATGGAATAAATTCAACAGCAATAACGATTAAATACTGTAGAATAATGTGCAAAATTAATGAAATAAATTCGATAACAATTGCTATTAAATACTGTAGTAGGTAAAATTTAACATACTACAGTAATTGTCAACTAATGTTAGTTTCATGTTAATTTCATCATTATTGAAGAGTGGGAAGTCAAAAAAGTCCATACATGTGTATTTGTTCTCTCTCAAATTGGTTAATAGCAACAGTATATTTTATTAAGTAGATTTTTTCCTCTCCCCAACATTCATTATCTTTATTCTTCATACAATAAGTATTAAGAATCACAGATCTCATTTCACATTTGTTCGCCGATGAAGGCACCGGTGAAGGAGACCTTCCCTTTCCTTTTTATCCCTTTCTCGTCACTTCTTGACCATTTTTTCCCCTTCTCTAAACAATTCTTTCACTGTTTTTGCTTCAAAAGATAACCGGCCAATTCGGTTAACCCATATCCAGGTTTACTGGTTCGCATTTAACCAACTGGGTGAGCGGGGTTTACACCAGTTATTTAATAAATGGTTTTTGGTTTTTGAGCTCTATCGGACCGGTAACCAGGCTTTCCAATCGAACCGGCCAGTCTGTTCCGATTTTCATAACACTGATTTTTAGCGGAAAATTTAAGATTGCAGCAAAGAACAAGAAGCTTAACTTCACAAAAAGGCAGTAATAGGAAAACAGCATAAAAATTGGAAGAACGCAAGCGGGGACACGTCTCTTTAGTATAGGAAAAAAAGCACCTTACTGCCTGATGGTGCGTTTTTCTTAGGTCGGAATGTTCTTTGATTCCTGCTTCAGAAATTACAAATCAAGCTATATAGGTCATTGATGAACACAATGGTAAAGCTTATCATGCATTTTCGCCAATTAATGCTACTGTAAACATATAATTTGGGGGTTTGTAACAATATTGGAGCTACAAATAACGAATGCATTCAACGAAATCCACTATCACAGGTATACACGTTTCAATACTTTTATGTCCTACATTTATCAGCCAGATCCCTCTGCCATCCATTGGAACATAGCCGTGTAAATTACCAGACTAAACAGTTCTTATGTACTTCTAAACCATAGAGCAATACACAAACCACCTCATGTTGTTTGACGCACTTTGAAAAATGGAATCACTATCTGACTCTAGTTTCCAAAACTACCCTACTTAGAAGCAAACCAGTGTTTTAAAAAGAATAAATCAGTTATAGATGTTTTGCATCTGTAAGGCAGGCATCAACCCCAAGATAGACCAATTCAATAAAAGACGCATAATAAACCAAAAATCACCTTAGAAAACCATAATAAAACTGTGCAACAAAATTGAAAGCCTAATTAGAAACTATAAACATAAATGAATCGACAATGTAACAAATAATAAATACAAAGTAGTAATCACAAAACAAGAACGTTGATCCCAATTCCCAAGTATAACTAAAAGTCGAAGACAAGTACATAGCGTGCACTTCAGTGCACGAGTAAAGGAGAGGGGTGCATAGGATCTTCAGTAATCTCCAATTCTTTTCATTTAGTCCCCCTGTTTGGGCTCCAATAAAAATAAATGTTGGGGGAAAATGTGTTGATAAAATGAATTTTTGGAGAATGTGGAGCATAAAAATAAGAAAAAAAATTGGGTTTACGTGTAATATTATTTTATTGGAGAATGTGTAGTTCAAAATTAAAAAAACAAAAATATATTTTTTAAGAAATGGAGCCCAATCAGGGGCTTAATGTTATACAATTGGGTTGTGTTCCAAACTGCGCTGCAATCCTTCATAACATTGCAGGTTATGACAAAACCAGCAGAAAAGGTTTAGGCCAGTAATACAACAATCTAGCAAGGGCAAGACTTAGGGCACACCTTAGTCCTTGCCCTCAAGTCTCAATAAGTCAAGGACCTCAAGGTGCAAGCCGACAAGGAGAACCTAAAGCGTAAGCTTTGACGACACTAATGAATGCCTCATACAAGGAGTGCCTCGAAGCAGGCGACTGTTCTGAATTCATTAAAATTCAAAAAAAAAAAAAAATAAATTGATAGTAACCTTAACCAATCCAATAATCAAGTTTAAGATCATTAAACAATTTAACCAACTTTGTTCATGTTTCTTTAGTTGGACTCGTCCTAGTAAATGAATAGGTCTCATGAAACGAGCAGGACTTACCTAGGGAGTCAATCATAAATGAAATGACACTTGTGTGTTCAAATATGTTAAAAAGTAAGCAACAATATACACTCTCTCAGATATAAATATCGGCATATCATATGAGGTGTCCATTCCTTTGATGGAAAATTCATTTCAAATGCATGTAGAATAGCGGGTCCATCGTCCGTGGCGTTCAAATCACGCAACATAAGTTGGTGATGATTTATGTGTTATTTGGTAAAGAAATAACAAAGAGGTATGCTTGTAGAACATGAGAGTGGAACGTAAAGGGTGAAACAAAGTAAATTAAGGATAGTTTTAAAATTGGAGTACAGATGGATTTAATAACTTGATATCAGAAAAGATAGCTAGATGCATTAGAAGCCCTAAAGAGCATATTAAAAGGATTACCAGTGGAAGGATATCTAATGAACAAATGTGACGTGGAGGGATTTGAGCATTTTTGTCATCTCCTCCACCACACTAATTTATCGTGTAAGCTGTTGATCTAGTTGAGTATTACGGTGTAGGAAGCCAGCAATTTGAATGCAAACTAGATTAAAAGTAGGAGTTGAGGGCACTGCATATAAAGAATTATTGTTGTTTAATTTTAACCTATGATGCACCGACATGGATACGTGTGTCCAAAATAACACGTGTCAGGTACGTTGACATGCGATTTTTCAAAAAAGCACTGACACGACACGTCGTTGACACGTTAATTAAATTCTTTAAAATTCTTCATTTATATAGTATAAATTTAGTTTTATTCTTGTTATTATTTTTTTTTTTATTGAAATATTTTTAACTATGAGTACATATTTTAGTTAAAAATATATAATATTTCAAATAAGAAAAGATAAATGATCACGGTAGTGTTGAACATGGATACACTACCCTAGTTGAAGTATCAGTGCTAAAAAGAGATTTTAACAAGTTTTGTTGATCCGGAAAATGTTGTACAAGTTAATCCTGCACCAATAGGACAAGTGATAAGGCCCATTGAGTATGATTGGATTGGTAATAAAAAAAATATGATTGCATTCATTCAATCACGGAGTAGCGCTAAGGAATGAATATCTCATTACTTCCAATTTATCTGATGCGGGAATATCTTCCTTGAGAATATTAGTGCCTCACATGAAACTAATCTGCAATATGCTATAGTTCAAAAATAAATAAGCAATCATATGTAAACCGCTGCAGTGGAAGCATTTAATAGGGACAATAACCACTGTGAAACATTCAATCATAAATATAACTAATTAACGGAAACATACCCACTGGCAGAAGATCATGGCTCCACCTATATATGCCATATAAACCAATAAAACAATTTATCCCTCTTCTGATCCCTTTTTCCAATCATCTAATCAAATCATATTCTACAGATTTGAACTTACATCTTGCAACAATATTTCCTCTCAACACACAATCAAATCCTATGTTCATATTTATATTTAAATGAATAACAAACTGAGTAAATTCTCAACCCTTCGTTAGATCTCTCGATCACCATGTTCTCTAATAAAAATTCATTATTTGGTACAACAATTCATATTATATCTTAAAATCTAATAACATCACATAACCAAAGAATATACAAAGAACCCGGATGAAAAAATCAACAAAAACAACAGATCTGACACAAGGCAATCATTTAACGAGAAAACCATGCCCAGATAAAAGGGTTCTGAGAAAATTACCTGCCAAGGCCAAAAAGACTCATTTTTCTTCACAAAGGAGCGGAGAGAGAGGGAATTGTTTATTATGGAAAGTCGAAATGTTTATGCGGGCAGTACAAATATTAGTGGAAGCGTCGAAAAAAGCTGTCAAGCACTGACTTGGCATCTCGATGTAATAAACGGAGTGGGGTTGAAATAAAAGGGTCTTATTCCCATTCTTTTGCTCGTAAAGTAGAAGCGGATTATGGCACGTGGCTCGCTGGAAATACCTTTGGGAGAATTTTCTTTTTTTTTAGGAAAAATTGCAGTGGAGGTTCCAAACCATTTTTTTTGCTGCAGAGTACACCTTGATCTTTTATTTTTGCGATCGTATTCCCAAACAATTCACTTTAATGGCATTCGTAGTCCATATAATAGATTCCATCCAGAATTCGGTCAGTCAACACTAAAATTAAAACTTTTGACGCTAATTGACAAATTAAGCGCTCGTTTGGAAGGGATTTACTCAAGATTTGAAGCAATTTTATGTCAGTTAGCAACTCCAAAGTGGGTCTCATTGCTGCCATGTATTTACTGTCATCATTTGTAATTATCATCTAAAAATAATAATAAAAAAAAACTATATTACCCTTTTTATTACTCTGAATTACTTATACACATGCCTTTCAACAACCATATTTGATTATACTTAAAGGATATATTTAAAAATGATGATAATTTATTGGAAAGATAGCCAAAAGCAACAGCTACAATGGGACCCACTTTTAAGTCACTAATGAACATACAATGACTTAAGAGTGTGTTTAATTGACATTAAGAATATATTCCAAAAAAAATTTATTTTCCTTATTTTGAAAAGAATAAAAACTTACTCCTTCAAAAGAAAATATTTTCCTTTAAAACAAGGAAAATTAGACATATTTTTAAAATTTGGGAAATATTTTTTATTAAAAAATAGAAATCAAACGCTTCAAAGTAAAAATTTGAATGAAAAATGTCATTTTTCATAGAAAATAAATGTAATCAAATACACCATAAAAATCTCTCCATCTAAATGAAGGGCAAAATAAGTATATTTACAATTTTTATCACAAAATAATTAAACAAAAAACGAGAGAAGTCCGGTTCATCTTTCCCAAACCTTCCCACTCCCACTCTGGGGACTTCATTTAAGAGGTCCAGTCAAAATAAAATTTTATATATAAAGTCTAACATCTAACTTTTTTAGTTAGATAGTCTAAAGATACCAAGAAAAGGAAAATACATTTTGTAAATTACTAAAATATCCTTGTATGTAAAAAGACATAAAGCCCTAATTTACCTTTCAATTTCCATTTGTCCCTAATTCAATTTTGGCTTCATTTCTTCCACAATTGGGTCGACTTTCCCTGCAACTATTTTTCTCATTTTCTTATCATCATCTTCTTTCCTTCATGAAACCCTAAAATTTACCATTGTCATTCCTTTGAACATTAATTTGGTTGAAGTGAGTAACCAAATCTTACAATATTCTTGTTGGTCATTTGGAGAAAAGATAAGGTAATGTTAAATTTCAATATTTTGGCTACTTTCTTTTTTTTTCAATTTGTCTGAATCATTTCTTCATTTTTTTTGTGATTTGTGTTTATGGCGTTCATTTGTTAATTATGGCTTTGAATTCATTTTATCATTGAATTAGAGTTTTGATATATGTTACTTTTCAATCTTTCTTATTACCCATTATTTTTGAAATAAATATGTTGGTAAACACATGTTTGGCTATTCCGTTTGTTGTTTTACTGTGAGACATACATATTCATTTCTTTCTGTCTAGAACGACTTACATGTCATTTTCTTCATCATAACGACATACATCGCGTTATCAATAATGAACAAAGTTTGATATTCGATGAAATTTTAAATTTTTTGTGTTGAATTGCAGATATGGACACCGTGAATATGTTATGCATTCAGATTGTCATTTAGTTGAATATGAGCAGTCGGTTGAAAGTGATTAGAAATGGAAATAAGTAAGGAATGGCAAAGGGACAACAACGTTCATTCTTATTTTGAAAACAATTTTTTGTGTGAACTTGTATTATAAAATCAGAAAGATGTTGAAGGTCGATACAATGCTACACAAAATAGAGATTTCAACTCTTGTCTTTATAATGTTTAAGGCTCCAACAATAAGAAAACTAGTTATGTTCGCTCCACTTGTAAACCAGCTGGTAGTGAAACTTAAAGTTGTAATATTATCGTGACTTGTAACTTTATTATTTTGTACTTATTGGAAACACAAAATGATTTATTAGATTTTATAGTTATTGTGCTAATATCACTTATGTGTTATTGGAACAAAATAAAGTCATTTTACGTTGCCGTGTTTTTTTCATATTATAGAAAAATGACTTTTATATCATTATAATTGACGTATACGTAGTTCTAGTTTGAAAAATGCATAAATTCACATAACGACATCGAAATCGTTCCTGAGACACAAAACGATATTGATGTCATTTCAGTACGAAAATTGCATCGATTTACATAACGACATGAAATTATAATGATATAGTTGTCGTTTTAATGCAAATTTGACGAGTTCGAAATCGTTACAGTTCAAATAATAACTATAACGACATTGATATTGTTTCTTTTCATGTAAAACGATAACTATATCGTTGTAGTGTCAACACACGAAATAACATATGGATGTCCATATCGTTTCAGTGCAAATTTGACGAGTTTGAAATCGTTACAATTCAAATAATAACTACAACGATATTTATATCGTTTCTTTTCGTATAAAATGGCAACTATATCGTTATGCTTAAAAACGACGATTTGATCGTCCACGGTCATTCGAAATGCCTCCGACATATTTATGATGATCGAAAAGAGGGTATCAAGTGGGTTGATAGCACTCGAATGGCTCAGAAAGAGAGAATGGAGATATTTTCTTTCTATTGAAATAACTCGAAGGTGGTAGACAACTATGTAGTACAAATGTTCCCATTGTTTTTGCTGAATGAGATCGAACTCGCTTGATGACCTATTTTTATCGTCCTAAGTATGACAGATGTATGCTTGGTGGTCGGGTCAGTTGAATCGTCATTTTTAAGAATAACGACGTAGTTGTCGTTTCAGTACAAATTTGACGAGTTCAAAATTGTTACTGTTCAAATAATAACTATAACGACATTGATATTGTTTCTTTTCATGTAAAACGAAAACTATATCGTTGTAGTGTCAAACACGTAAAATAATATAACGATATTCATATCGTTTCAGTGCAAATTTGACAATTTCGAAATCGTTATACTTCAAATAATAAGTACAACGATATTTATATCATTTCTTTTCATATAAAATGACAACTATATCGTTACATTAAAAACGACAATTCGACCGTCCACGATCATTCGACATGCCTTCGACATATGTATGATGATCGAAAGAAGGTATCAAGTGAGTTGATAGCACTCGAATGGCTCATAAAGAGCGAATGGAAATACTTTCTTTTTATTGAACAACTCAAAGGTAGTAGACAACTATGGAGTACAAATGTTCCCATTGTTTATGCTAAGTGAGATCGAACTCACTTGATGACCTATTTTTATCGTTCTACATACGACGGATGTATGTCGGGTGGCCGTGAATGGTTGAATCGTCGTTTTTAAGCATAACGATATAGTTGTCGTTTCAGTGCAAATTTGACGAGTTCGAAATTGTTACAGTTCAAATACTAACTATAATGACATTGATATTGTTTCTTTTCATGTAAAACGACAACTATATCGTTGTAGTGTCAACACACAAAATAATATATGAATGCCCATATCGTTTCAGTGCAAATTTGACAAGTTCGAAATCGTTATAGTTCAAATAATAACTACAACGACATTTATATCGTTTCTTTTCGTGTAAAACGGCAACTATATCGTTATGTTTAAAAACGACGATTCGACCTTCCACGATCATTTGACATGCCTCTGATATATATTTGATGATCGAAAGAGGGCATCAACTGGGTTAATAGCACTCGAATGGCTCAGAAAGAACGAATGGAGATACTTTCTTTCTATTCAAACAACTCAAAGATGGTGACAATTATGGAACAAAAACGTTCCCATTGTTTCTGTTTAATGAGATCGAACTCGCTTGATTACCTATTTTTATCATCATACGTACGACAGATGTATGTTGGGTGGTCGTGAACGGTTGAATCATCGTTTTTAAGCATAACGATATAGTTGTCAATTTATATGAAAAGAAACGATATAAGTGTCGTTGTGGTTATTATTTGAACTGTAACGATTTTGAACTCGTCAAGTTTGCACTGAAACAATATGAATGTTGTTATGTTATTTTGTGTGTTTGACACTACAACGATATAATTGTCATTTCATGTGAAAAAAATGACATATATGTCATTTTAATTACATTTTCAACTGAAACGAGTTCAAACTCGTTAATTTGTTCTGAAACGATATGAATGTCGTTACATTATTTCGTGGGTTTGACATTACAAAGATATCATTGTCGTTTGATATGAAAAGAAAGGACATCTATATCATTTTAGTTACGATTTAAACTGAAACGAGTACAATGTCATTTTGACATGAAAAGAAATGATGTAAATGTTGTTGTAGTTATTATTTGAACTGTAACGATTTTAAACTCGTTAAATTTGTACTGAAACAATATGAATGTCGTTATGTTATTTCGTGTATTTGAGAGTACAACGATATAATTGTCGTTTCATGTGAAAAGAAACGACATATATGTCATTTTAGTTACTATTTTAACTTAAACGATTTGAAACTCGTCAAAATTGTAATGAGACGATATGTATGTCATTGTCGTTTGATATGAAAAGAAACCATATCAATGTCGTTTTAGTTACAATTTTAATTTAAACGAGTACGATGTCATTTTTAAAGAAAGGAAATGATATCTATATTGTTATAGTTTATAGACGGCATAAATGAAAGGAAATTTAAAATTCAAAGACTTGCAAGATGAAAGTGGAAAGATCTGGGCTGCAATTACTTCGAGGACTAAATTGAACTAAAAAAAAGTCAACTGGCACGCGCCTAAGACTGCAGAGCTGGTGCACGCGCCTCGCCAGCTAATGAGAGGTACTGAGAGTAACCATTTACAGCCGACGCAAGCTTTAGCTCATGCTGGGCGCTCACCCTGTCGGTAACGACTACTATGTCGCTATGAAAATCAGTCAAGTAGTGTGTATTTGATACTAAAATGATATGTAAATTGTTTTGTATTTCAAGAACGATTTCAATATCGTTATGTTAGTCGGTGTAATTTTCATACTAAAATGACTTCTATATCGTTTTGTGTCTCAGAAACAATTTCACTATCATTTTTCAAATGATGCAATTTTGTACTGGAACGACATTTACATATATTGTAACGATGTAAACTTCATTTACTAACGGCCAAATCGGAGGTGCATCTTAATGTTTTTGGGCCTGCTGGATCCAATGGTGTTGTTAATTTGCTCAAAATCTGCCCCTGATTTGAAGAAAACGCGCCAGCAGCTTGCGCTGTATAGAGACTCGCTTTTAACCCTAGAATTTGACAAACGAGCGCTGTAATTTCTGCAATTGAGGGGTTGCCCAGTGTTGTTTGAGCCTGAATTTGAGTTTTCCCAAGTTGATTTGTATGTTGGGGCCACATTGGAGCCACAAATTGATAGAAAAATTTCGCCTTCGTGCGGTTGGGCAATTCTTAATGCCAAGTCCAAATTTTTTTCATTTGGTTGATGAAATGAAGCAATTGATCCATGACCCATGGTCATAGCAACTTGAGTTGAATGTTGGTGGGTGCAATTTGAGGATTGGGGCAGTGGATTGACATCAATTGGAGGTGGATTGGACGTGTTACCGCACACGTTCAACGTCCCTGAAGAAGCTGCCTGTTCCCGGCCAAATTGCGGAATACCCATATGTTCATTGGATGCGTCGTGAATAGTAGGTACTTGTAGTGAGAGTCCGCGATCGTGGAGTCCCACCACTGACGTCGAAAAATTGATCTGAAAGTCGCGTTGTCGTCGATTTTGTTGAAGCTGCTTCCTGATTTTGATTTTGTACATTGTAGAGTGCTTGGTAACCATGGACAGGGGCGCCTTGCTGTGTTTAATCGACTGGAATGCTGGGCATGATGTGGGGTTTGCCGTGTTGAAATTTCGACCATTTTTAAGAACGCGGGCAGGCCATTTTGGCTCAAATTTTCGACTATTTCAACAGGATTTGAAGTTGGTTGTTGGGTGGGAGGTTGTAGAGGATAATGAAGGCTGTCTAGTGATATGGATGTCCAGCGAATTGGGTGGAGGTTGGCCGGAGTTTTTGACCGTAAAAAATGGCGGCTCCATTTATGTTTTTTAATTTGCAGGAAGAAAGACCGTGCGTGTTATGAGTGAGGAAAAGCATCAATTCCTTCTTCATTTTTATTTTACAGTATTAGGATAAATGAGTCTTTTCACACTTCTAAATAATTAAAGTTCCTTTTATTTTTATAGTTTTGGTCAAAGGCCAGTTGAACAAAATGTGTTTTAGTGGTGGCTATCTCAACTAATTTTCCCTCCCACTTCCCCCTATCCTCACCCTTTCCTAAAACCTAATATCAGGAAACCCAGTCATGTAAGTCGTCATCGTCGCCACCAATCCGCCATCGCAAACTATCCACCGATTGAATCTATGAGTTTTCCTATATATTCATTGATTTAACAACTGAAATCGCATGAATTATTTGTCAGAATTTCGGCAACGCTCACCACTGTGGAAATAGTTGCGACCATGGAAAAGCGCTGATAATTGACAAAAAATGAAATGTGGGGCAATATAAATTAGGGCTTCTGCTTCAACAATAAATCACCATTAGCTTATAATCAAAAAATTAAAGTTCATACTTCATAGAAATTGGGGATTTCTTCAAGGATTGTCCCCTCTATTTACCCAATGATTTCTTCATTTTTTGGAAACAAACAACCCTTTATTTGGAATCTCAGAAAGTAGAAGCAGAAGAAGAACTAGAAAAATGCTTCCATCTCTTTCACACACAAACCAGCAACAATCTTCGTTTGGCAATTGCGAGCGCTCGGGATTTATCACTTTCCCAAAATAGAGCTCAAACGGGGGCTTATTCTAATGTTAATGACATAGGTTCAGTTAATTTCTCTTCGAGGAGATTGACCTGTTGAATACAAAGGGGTTATGATGATTTTTTCCTTTTTTTATTTTTTGTTCTGAGCTAATAGATCTTGTGGTGTGAATTCGATTTCCAGTTGCAGTGGATTAGCAATGAATCCCAAAGACGAAGTTATTTTGTTTTTGGTTTCTAACGGTACGACACGGCATCAAAGGAGACGATGGTTGGGCAGTGCAAATGTGTGGATTGGTTGGTGGTGATGGTCGAAAGTGATTAGTTTTGTGGTGGGTGGAGTGGGGTCGGGTGGGTATGGGTTGGGTCGATTTTTGCCTCAATCCAAATCTAACATATCATAATCGGTTTTATCAAAATTTAATCCAACACAAACCGTGTAAAAGGTGAAACTCAATTCAAAACAACCCAACCCAACCAAGTATCGGTCGGGTTGGGTTGGTCGGTTTGAGACGATTTGTCAATAAAGATTAAAGTAGACGGATCAGGTTGGGCGGGTTTATAATTGACTTGTGATTTATATAATATTAGGTCTTTATAATTGCAATGACAAAAAAATTTGAATTATTTTGACACTTCGTGCCCAGAAATATTACATGGACAAATTGATGTTAAATTATATGAAGCCAAGAAATGTTTTTGGTAATTAAAATGTTGGGCGGGTTATTCGGGTTGGATTGGGTTGGACGGGTTTATTCGATTTTCATGGGTTAACCCATAACCCGACTCGACCCGACCCACTTACATAGTCAACCCACCAAACCCCTGTAAAAACAATAACAAAAAACCAACCCAAACTGGTCGGGTTGGTTCGATTTTGACGGTTTTGGCGGGTTCGATCGGGTTTTGCCCACCCCTAAGTCAAGGTGAAATGTTTGAGATTGTGGTCATGAAAATAAAAGGTTAATGTGTAGTTTGCAAAAAAATTAAAAGTTTGGGATCTCCGCTGCAATTTTCCCAATTTTTTGAGGCCATAGTGTACTTTCTAATTTCTTGCTTAAAAAACTTAGCCCCTGTTTGAGGTACATTATTTTTTTCATTCTTATTTTTCTAGTCATTTTTAATCACACATTTTTCATCGCATTAATAATTTTTTTTATCACACATTCTTCATCAATCTACTATTTCACACATTCTTCATCAATCTACTATTTTAAAATACATTCTTCCAAAATAATGTGGCTCAAACACACATTTAATAGAAGTTTACTATAATATTATTAAACCCATTTTTTGTGGTCATGTTTTTGGACAAATATTGTTCCGAATAATAAATTTTTGAAGAATGTATTGTTAAAAAATAGAATTTTTTTTGTATTGATATGTAGAATATTTTATTGTATGAATGTATGAATTAAAATGAGTGTATAGAAAAAAGAGTTTTGAATGCATGTGGGACGAACGGGCGATAAGTGCTTTTTGGCTTTACTTTTAAGCAATGGGATGTAGAAAAAAAGAGTTTTTGAATAAATGTGTTTGGTTTCTCGAAAGAAGATCATAAGTTTCCAGGTTCTTTAAAAACTATTTTTTAATAGTTTGTTAAAACGATCTATTTTTAAGAGCATTAAAGACCCTAGAGCCAAAGTCATGTCAAGTTAGTCTTAAAGGCGGACATTTCAAGTCCACTAAAATCATTTTAAGAACATTTTTAACGATACATATCAGGTCCACTAAAATGATTTGAGATGGGTCGTGTATCTTGTTTCCTTTTCCTCCTTTCATACATTTCTCTCTATTTATTTTTAATTGTAATTAAATGTTGATTACCGTTTTAGGCCTCGTAAAATATCACACAAGTCATCTACTAGCTGACACTAATTAAATAGAAACTTTTTAAAAGGATCAAAGGTGACACTGTAAATCAAAAATTGGTTAGAGACCAAGTTGCTACAAACACTAGCAGTTTAATTTTCCCTAAGTTGTATGCCTGGTGAATCCATCCAAAATGACGAGATGGAAATGCAAGTTTAAGTATATGTTTGGGAGAGATTTTTTTAAGTGAAAAAATTTAAAAATGTGAGGTTAAAAAGTAAGAAAAAAATTATGAATCTTATGAAATGTGTGATTAAAAAACAATTTTAAAAATATATCTCCAAATCGAACCTCGAATTTGCTATAGGTGGGTTGGTAGGTATCTTAGATGAGGAAGACTAGGTGGGTTGATATAGGGATGGCCTCGCCCCGCCCCGCCCCAATGAGATAAAAAAAACCCGCCCCGACGGGTTGGTGGGACGGGGCGGGGCGAGTATTGCCGCCCCGACCCGAGCCCGACCCATTAAGAGGGTTTAAAAAAAAAAATTCAGGCAGCCCAGCCCAAACACATGCAAGAAGCCAGGATCACAGGAGACAGGACAGGAACCGGAATTTAGACCCAGACAGACTCGAGCCCTAAATTCTTCAACTTTTGGATTTTCAGCCATTACTCCATCTCCATTACCGTCATTCCGTCACCGTCTTCCTCTCTCTCGCCGTCTCGCCGTCTCGCCATCTTCCTCAATCAGCCGGATTTGTCAAAGAACTTTTGGATTTTCAGCCATTACTCCATTACCGTCCGTCCGTCACCGTTTGGTTGTTCTAAGGTAAAATCAGATTTATCTCGAAGGCGATCTTAGGAGATAAGGACTTCAGTTTTGCGTTCTGATTTCACTGAAATCTTACGCCTTCTTGAATGCAAAGATCTGGAATTTAGAAGTTAGCCAGCCAATTCAAAATTTTCTCTTGATATTTTGAGTGCAATGCCTGTTGTTCTCAATTCTTTTCCCTAGTACTCATTGAGGGGCATTCAATTTTTTGTTGACATGGTACAATGATTATAACCAGCAGTCTTGTCCCTCCACCTGAGCAACAACCCCGTAGTCTGGTATTTGTAGTTTGTTTTTGCCGGCTTTTTTGTTGTGTATTTTTGAGGTAGTTGTTTGAGGATCTCCTGGTGCTATTAAGTTAAA
>CAIGRB010058801.1:22805-43025 GCA_903798255.1 Fraxinus quadrangulata
GAAGAATTAATTGATTGAATTACTGTAAGATATATATAAATTAATGTTAATTATTATCATACACTTAAATAAATAATTGAATTATATAAAAAGTTCATTTCATGTAAAAAAAAATTTTAACTATTTTTTATATTCACTAATTTTTAAATGTCATTTTTACAAAGTTTATAAAGCATTTCAAAATAATCTACGATGCACATTTAGCTATGACTAGTGGATTGAAATTTCCAAAACTTAAGAACAAAGGTTGCACTATGTGGTCATCATACAATCACAGGACAATCACATGACCTGTTAAATCATTGGACAACTGTATCATCCCCACCCACTCACACCCCACCGCCTGCAGCCCCACCCAATCCTGTGTTGCCTCCCAACGCGCCCCCATGCCTCCTCTAATCTCAACAATCCCACAAACCCAAAATCCTGTTTCAACTCTTCAATAAATTCCCCGTTTTCCCTTAAATACAAAATCAAGAAAATGCCCACAAAATAATGCTTCTGAATTCTGTTTGTGTACTTGAGATTCCTCAGAAACTCTTACATTTCAGCCCCGGCTTTTCCTGAACTCTGCCTTCCATGTTTGAGCAAACCCTAGATCTGTCCCCCTCTTAGGTAAACAAATGCACGCAGTCTTTTCCTTTAATCTAAGTGTGCGTGTAGATTCTATTTTTATGTTCGTAATTTTTTTTGAACTGCAGCTTTTTAATAAATACGTTGTACTTGTGCAGCTTGTGTTCACTTCTTTGTTCTTATTTTTTTCTCCTGTGAGGTTGCACACGCGCGCGCGCGCTATATGCATATGTTGGTTGTTTGTCTGCTGACTGCTTTTTTGATATTTATGGGAGCAGATTTTTGTGGAAAGTGAAAGGAGATATATTGATTGAAGGTTTTTTGGTGTGCGTTGAAAGAGGGAGAAGAGAGGGGGAGTAATTAGAGGGAAAGATGAGTGGGACCGGATCATCGGTAGCGGTGGGGATGGGGATGGGGGGAGCCGGAGGGGTACTGGGGTATGGGAGGTGCAGACCACCGTTCACGGCAGTGCAGTGGCAGGAACTGGAGCATCAAGCCATGATATATAAGTACCTTGTGGCTGGCTTGCCAGTCCCACCTGATCTTGTCATCCCGATTCGACACAGCTTCGAGGCACTATCTGCTCGGTTCTTCCACCATCCATCTTGTAATCGTCTTTCTATTTATATATTTGACTATGTTTTTGCGCACAAACATATCATATATAGGAAGAATTAGAATAATGATCCTCTTATGTTAATTCATCAATTTTGCTTGTCAGACTTAGTTGTAACAAGCCCCTCTCTCTCTCTCACACACACACACACACTGTGTATAACTATTTAATATAGTTTTATGTAGGTGAATGAAGTTAGCTTCTGTTTTTATTTCTATTTGTAACTTAGGTCTAGAAAAAAAGTAAGAGGTGGGTTGGCAAGTGCTTAGTGCACAGTCTGATGCTAGAAAAAGAAAAGAGAGTTACTATTCATGTTTCTTTATAAATGATCATAAATTTGAAGTGGAGCGTATAACTTAAATGTTTTCCTTTCCTAGTAAACTTTTGGGACTTGATTATGGATTCTTTATTGCAGTTGGATATTGTTCCTATTATGGGAAGAAATTTGACCCTGAGCCAGGGAGATGCCGGAGGACAGATGGGAAGAAATGGAGGTGCTCCAAAGATGCGCATCCAGACTCCAAATATTGTGAGCGGCACATGCACCGAGGCCGCAACCGTTCAAGAAAGCATGTGGAAACTCAATCTACTTCACAATCCTTATCAACTGCAATGTCGCACATCACTAGTGGGAGCAGTGGTAAGAGTGGAAGCTACCAAACTGGTGGCAGCGTAAGCTTCCAAAACATGCCCTTGTATTCTGTTAGTTCGGAAGGTTTGTCTTTTGGGAACAATGTGACAAAGCTGCAGATGGAGCCTGTGCCCTATGGGATCAATAGCAAAGAGTACAGGTAACTTAATTAAGCTTAGTTTCTTATTTTACATTGGAAACTATATAAGTAAATAAGTAACTTCATGACATTTCTCTTGTCCATCTGTTTTTGACTAGCATCAAGTACTACAGTTATGATTAAATCTGTATATTGTGATGGACACAATGTACTTGTGTCAATAAGAGTGACCAGAAACAAGTAATTCCGTTTGTTAAGTAATTTATTTCACTTATGTAGGAGTACTTGTTTGTGGTCAGAAGTATATTGTGTCCATCACAATATCTGTATACTTCTCAATCTGGTGTTTTAGTTTGTGCATAACTAAGCTTATTATGTTTCTCTTATGGCTATACCATTTGTTTTTATCATGTCAGGTCCTTTTTTGGGCTATTTCTTTGAGTTGTATCACATTTAGGGTAGCTCATCAACCACATTCTTTCTTTCACCCTGAGAAGAGCAATATTATTTGGTATATCTGTGAAATGATTGCCTACAGTAATGTTTTTATGCTTGGTGATATTGTCGAGACTTGAGAGATCCCCTCATTTTTTAGTTTTTAATTACTTGAGGATTAGGAACAGGAAGATCTTGCTATTAAGAAATAGTGGTTATACATCGAGTAGAGGCACTTATCCAGCATCATTACCGACAGGCATTTCTGTTTTCAGATATGAGCTGTCATATTGAGATCTGGTTGCCTGGTACTCAAACTAAGGCCATTTTGTAGTCATTAATTCTGTTAAGCTTATATGATAGATGAATCAAGAAAAATTAAATGGGGAAACAGGTTAGAAAATGCAATATTTGCTGAAATTTAATGGTTAAGGGTCTTTGTCTTCACTGTGCCCCTGTTTGAGCTCCTTTTTCAAGAATGTATTTTTTCAAAACTCATTTTCAACTACACATTCTCCTATTAAATAATTATACACGTATTTCAAAAATTTTACCTTACTTTTTAACTACACATTCTCCAAAAAATCATTATTCCATAATACATTTTACCCAAAAATGGGGATCAAACATGGGGTAAGGTTTTGTTTCTGCTGATTGAAATACGATAAATCCACAGACAAGCAGATGCGTTTCATATATTTGACTAAATATGTGGAAGTTCTGAAACCCCTGGTCCCAAAGCTTGTAGTGGAGGAATGCACTAGTCCGCAGTTGATTTCCTACTTTTTTTTACTGGTAAAATATGAGCTGTGATTCTATCATAACTTTATGGTTATTGAGTAATTCATTCTTGCAAACTATACTTTCCTTCTTTTGCGGAATGTGAATTCTAATGTGATGAAGAATGTGAGCGAGTCTGCCTGGAAAGATATGATATCATGCATCATTCTGGTCAAAACTAACTGGAAGTTCTAAGGTTTATTCATTGTCTATGATTCCTGCCAATGGGCGGAAATTGAAAGTTTTCCCTGGGGTGAATTAAGCTAATGGTTAGCCTAATGCTAGCTGAGCACAAGAACTGGAATTGATGGGGATCAGAATCTGTTTATGTATAATTCCATGATTGAGAAACCAGTGGGTAGCGTTTCTTGATGTAAAGAACTAAATTATGAGGATTGATTTTAGTCAGTGCTTCTTGCACGTAGTCCTGTTCACTGGTCTTTGAAATGATTTGCAGGTCATATGACCTAGTTGAAAATGAACTGCATGTTCGAGCATAGTCCTATAGTGCCACTATTACATATAACAAGTGGAGCTGTAGAAAGTTCAATATTGGTGAAGATTATGACAAAGCTTTTAGAAGGCTTTATTTAAGCTAGTATGCCATGTTCTTATTTTTTCATTCAGGCTCCCAATAAAATATAGAAAGTATGTAATTGATGTTTCTGGCACTTTGGTACCTGTTATTGAAAGTTGCTTAATTTTTGCATTCTTCAAAATCTCACTTTGTCTATCTTGTTGGCCTGTTGTACTCTAGTGCATAATGATGGAAGCATCCTGATCATTATTCTGAGATTTCCAAGCTTCTATTTGTTTTTACGCGTGTTTACTGGTGGCAGGAAAAAGATGCTATCACCTTAATTTTTTCCTTGTGACCAATCGAACGAAGCTAGAGCAAATTGAATGATATGACTTCTGATGATAAATTGTTTTAGAGCTCTGATAAGGGTTTAGTTTCTTCTCAACATCTACTTTTGCTCGAGGACAAATTTTAGTTTAGTTCTTTAGCTACATGAATTGCATGTTTTTTGCACGTCACGCCAATAATGTACAATATTTTGATCTTGTTGAATGAGAAACACAGAATTTATCTTTAATTCCTCTCTCCCTCTACCCCTCTTGACATCTATCAGCTTATAACATAATCAACACAGGTACATTCCTGGACTTGCTTCTGAACCTGAAGAGAACACTTATTCCCCAGAAGCTTCTGGAAGCATGGGAGGCCTCAAACTGGGCTCTAGTGTTGGCTGCAGCACATGGTATCTAACGTCTTCTCAACTTCCGTCAAGCCCTTCTCTGAAACAGAAATCTGATTCTCAGTTTCTGGGCCACTCGTCCTCCCCACTACATATGCAACATGCTTTTGTGCCTATTGACACCATGGCGTCGAAACAACAGCAACAACACTGCTTTTTGGGCAGTGATATTGGTTCACCTGGACCAGCAAAGCAGGAGCAACAATCTGTTCATCCCTTCTTCAGCGAGTGGCCTACAGCTAAGGAATCATGGTCCAATCTGGATGAGAATGAAACCAACAAAAATGCGTTCTCTACTACTCAGTTGTCCATCTCAATTCCAAGGTCGTCTTCTGAATTTTCTTCCGGTGGTGGTGGTTCCCCAAATGGTGAGTTTAAAATATTCAGTGATCAATTCTTCTTATTGTTGTAAATTTCTAGCTCATAGTGCGTGTACACTGTGCTCAACAAGACTAGATTATGGTAACGGATTTTAATTTCTTGATACTGTTCATGTTTGGGAAGTGATTTAACAATTGAGGGTGGGTGTGAGCCCCATTTTTTGAATGAATGGATTTTATAGTAGTGATTTTTTTTGGAGAACTTGTCGTTAAAAAGTAGGAAATTTTTTTGGATTTAGATGCAAAATTATTTTATTGGAAGAAAGTGAGGAGGTTGAAAATGAGTTCCGAAAAAGAAAGAAAAAAAGAATTTTTATATAATGGGACTCAAACAGGGGCTAAATGTAGGTGTGATTAAAGCTGTGGGGTCCCATGGAGTGTGTAGATAAGTAGTAGTGTGTCTTATGAGATGTGTTGATAAAAAAATATATTTGACGAGCTTAGATTATAATCACTTCTTACATGCCTACGTGGTCCCATGTCACTAGATCTACATGTACTAATCTGAAACCACTGGTTTGTGCTGGATGCAGATGCTTGAAGATGGATAATTATTATAATTATTCCAATCGGTCCTTGCTGCTGGCAAAGGATGGTGAATTACATGATCTTTGATTGTGCAAGGTTTATGTACTTTCGTGTTGTTTTTTCTAGGACATGGGACAAATTTGGTTGTGGTGTAAAAACTTGTGAATGCTCGAGTTCATCTTGAGGAATAAATGTAATTAACTGGCATCTTTTCGCCTAGGAGCTTATACTATCTGCTTTGCTGCAAATTGTGGGATGTCTCCTGCAAAAAGCTCGAGAATATGTAAATTATCCTATCAAGCGTGTTTTGAACTGGGTTCTTCTATATCTGCTCTTTTGAGACAATAATTCCAAGAAGAAACAATAATTTGATGTTGAAGTTGTTTTGGGGTCGACCCTACTGTGTTAGCGTCTCTAATCTCATCTATTAGCGGGAACTATGTTCGGGAAAGTGTCTCTAATGGAGGGGAGGCATATTTGACTCTCTTGAAGATATTCGAATGAGATTTTGAGAGTCGAGAAAGAAGCTGAAAATGTAAATATAAATGTGTTGTGGACGAGTTTGCAATCAAATCTAAGCATTGGGGACTACACGTGCAACTCGCCCTTGCAATAAATTGAAAAACACGGAGCACAGAGTGTTCGTTCTATCATTTTCTCGTTAGTCTTAGCTTTTTACGTTTCAAAAAAAAAAAATTCAGAATCAAAATTCGCGCCACTATATATACCCACACGTTTCCCTTCTCTTTATAACTTAAAAGGACAAAAGAGGAACAAATTTCAGAGAAATAGAGAACCGGCTATGAGGAAGAGAACAACTAAGAGATCATCCAGGGCGGAGCTCCTCGAATCAACGCCGTTGAACAATGCGGCAGCGAGGAGCTCCACCTTGTCACCACGGGAATCTCCTGTGGAGCAATTTGAGTTCAATCTCAATGGATTCACCAACTCAACCACCAAACTGACATCATCGAAGAAGAAAAGTTGCAAAAACAGCAGTGCAGGTGCATCCGCCTCCAAGATGAAGCAGCCTACTGGAATCGCGGCACCATCGCTGAAAAACGTGAGCACAATTTCTGATCTGAAGGATCTGGCTTCTACTAAACTGGAATCCATCAAGTGCCTGCTGGACTCGTCACACACTGAGATTTTGAAGGATATGGAAGCATCACAGTTCCGTCTGCAGAAACGCCTTAAGGTCTCCAACATCCTGCGTTATGCAAAAATATGGCGTAATATATACATGCATGATCGTGTGTGTTTAGATTTCGTGTGTTTAGATTTCGTTTATTATTTCTAATTTGATTTTCGAATTTTAGATTAGTGAGTTTGTTTTTAATTTGTTTATAATTTGGATTTTATGCTGTGGTATGATTTCTAATTGCTGAAGATTAGAACAATTCATGTCGAATTTCTGATTTCATTTCTCAATGAGGTTGTCTTTAATTTGTTTATAATTTGAATTTCAGTCTGTGGTATGATTTCTAATTGCTGAATGATTAGAACAATTCATGTCAAATTTCTGATTTCATCTCTCTTTTTAGCCTAAGGAGACGTCCTTATTTTTCAAATTTCTAATAACAGGATATTTATTTAATTGATGATCTCTGTCTTCGCTTAGTGAGTGTGCGCAAGATTGAAACGATACAGTCTACAGACAGTATAACAGCACACACTCGTATGCTCTCTAATTGCTTACAGATGTTGAAATGTATAAACTCTCATCTGCCTTTTTTGCCTTTTTAATCATTGAGGCGATATTGGCATTTTCCTAGGATATTTGCTAGACATGGATAAGATGTTGTGTTAGATACTGATTATGTGCCTTTAGTGCTTGTGCTAGAGAGTGAAGGGACTTGGAGTATATGCTTTAGTGGTTTAGATAAAGGAGCATTTGTTAATGCCTAGAGGTCTTATCTCCTCTGAAAGTGGGATGCTGAATTTTTCTTTTCTAGGGGAAAACATCCATGACATCTAGTTCTTTGATGATATGAGAAATGCTATTATTTTCGACTGAATATTTATTTATCTGCTCATGATATATTGTATGGTGATTTGATTTGCTGTACTCTTGCATTTTGTATGGCGTTGAAACTTCTCTTCATTTAAGATGGATACTAAATTGAAATTGATTTCACTCTTTTTCATATTTATGTATACGCATTCATAGACACAAGTATCTGAAGTTGCGTCTTCAATATATTTCATATAATAACATAGAATACACGTATGAAATATGCATGCGTGTTATATCCCACAATCATATAATCAGTGTTCTCTGTGTCTTATGTCATTTACTTTCCGTCAAACAGTTAAGAGCACTCAGTCCACTTCTCTTATAATATGTTTTTATATTTGTGTATAATATATGGAAGAGGATGATGATTATTAGACATTTTCAGACGAGCTAAGATCTTTCTCTGTTGTGTCTTTTATTTTTCAGAAACACTACAAGATTCTAAATTTTTTTTATCTACGTGCTTTATGTTCCAATTGCTTTTCCTTGAAAAATATCTACAGTTCTTAGTGCATATAGTCTTTGCAAGTAATGATTGTTTGGTTGATGTTCCTGTATTCTGCCTACAACACCTTTGTGATCCATGTTAATTTATATTACATAAACAAATATAACGAATGAGATGAAATTTCTGAGAGACTGTAGAGTAGTACATGGAATGAGTTTATTTTGTGGTCTGTAAAATTTTCACTATGATGAAAAAAGTAATTCTTGCTTAGATGAAAGCATACAGCTAATTATATTTAAGATGCGGCAGATTAGATGCGTTCACTTGGAATTTAGGCATTCTTTCATGATTATAAAAATGATGAATCTTTTCTCATTTTTGTTTACCGAAACTTCTGTGACTTCCGTGTAATCTCATTTTTCTGCAAGTAGTTTCAGGGTTTGCCTATATTTTCTGGCAGGAGTTAACTGCACTGAAAGTTTGAAACTGTTACAGTTTTATTCTTAATGGTTTTGTCTACTGTTCAACCAAAACGATGCTTTTGCTGTGCTTTTTCATATTTCTTCTCTTGGAAACTTTTCAACAGCTTCAGAAACAAGCTTGTCAGCAAGTAATGGATGAAGCAGAAAAGGAATATAAGAAGATGTCTGGGCGAATTAATGAAGGTCGAGATGCAATGAAGGTGCAGATCTGCTCTCCCAGAAAATCGTCTTCATTACTTCTATATTAAAACCCATCAAGTCCCCACCAGTTTTGCTACCTTAACTAATGCTTTGTGTCAGGCTTCATATGCGGAATTCATAGAAGCAGCACAGGCCAGTGCATCTCGCTGTAAGTTATCTTTGAAAACATGCTTTATTGATGTTGATTCCAAATTCTAACAAGCTTCTGAATGGATGGTGGATGCTATTCTTTTCCTTTAAAACTATAAATGTGATTTTGTTTAGCCACAGACACAAGACAAAGATGTATATGCACAGCAACGTGCAGTGTTGCATAAGCCCTTTCGCCTAAAAATAAAATTGTTAAAGAGGGCTACATGAACGTCATTTTACTGAACAGGGAGTGTATATACAGAATGCCTTCACTATTTAACAATATTTCCTCGACTTTTGTTTGTTTAAAATCTCAGTACTCAAAACATCTATCCCTGAGCTTTCACAATCTTTTGAGAAGTCTATTGATTCACTCAGGAGTCAGTATGGGATCTCGTCAACTTCAGCTTGACAGATGGAATTTTCACCCTTTGGTAAGCTAGTCCTTCATGCTTTTTTTTTTTTTTTTGACTTTTTCCTTAATGTAGCTCTGTTTTTTCCTGTTTGAAACTTTACTACACTGAAATACTGTCCTCATCTAGCCAATTCATACATAGATTTTTATTCAGAGGTTTACAATTATAAAACACAGTCAAATTGAATATGGAGAAAGGGTGACTAAGAATGGGATATGAGATTTATTTTTTAGCTATATATTACATAATCTAAAATCTAGTTATTAGATGGAATTATACTGTCCAAATATTGTGATTCATCTTACTAGCTGCAGGTTAGTTATTTTTTGAGATAAAATATAAATACATAATGAATTTATACACTTTTTAATAGCTTAAACTTTTAGACGAAAGCAATGACAAGAAGGAAAGCAAGTCTCTGTGCATTAAAATTAGAATGCTTCAGATTTCCTATTGTCAGTGACCATAAATTTATCCTTTAGTACAGTAAATATCATGTTCAGTAAGAAGAAAAAGAATTTAAAATCATGTTATTGTGCTATTAGTCCAATCTAATACTGTGTACCGAACGTACCTGTTAAATAACTATCTTATTTGTCAGGAATAATTTCTCGGGAATTGCTGGACGGTTCTAGAAGGTCATTTTGGCATTGATATAATTCTTTCTGCTTGTATAAATCAGTCTTTACTTGACTGTTGAATTGGTAATCAGTTGCTTTCTTAGGCAGTGATCTCTAGCACATCAACATTGAGTTCTTCAAATCTATTAAGAAATTTCTTTTAGATTTTTCAGTGAAGACTGAATCATTAACACGCTTTATTTACAATTTCAAGTGATTTTATTTTTGAACTTTTTTTGTAAAATCATGACAATATTTCTTTTAACTAAAAGTAATCCTCTCGTCTAATGAAGGAAGTACAGAAGAAAATTTTAGAAATTACAGAAAATACATAAAGGTAAGGAGGACCAAAGGTTATATTGGCACTTCCTTATTAAGGAAAATCCAGTGTGAAAATAATCCATAAGAGAATTTCCAAGACAAATTGTAGAACTAGTCTCCAACCTGTTTATATTTTGTCCGTGTTTGTTTATCCTTTTTTACACACACTTTTTTTCTAAAACTTATTTTCAACTATACATTCTCACGATAAAATATTTTTTACGTAAACTCATATTTTTTAACCACACATTCTCCAAAAAATCATTACTCCAAATTTTTTTCCCAAAAAAGAACTCTTTTTAATGGGCACAAATAAAGGCTTGTATTGATCTTTGTTGTGTTAATCGCGAGTGTACCATGTCAATTAAACAAGTAAAACGAATCTAAAGGTTTTATGAGCACTTATTGAACTATTGGTAAATTTATATCCAATTTTTATTTTTATTCGAATCAAAACAATTCGAAGTGATTTTAATTATATATCTTTGAAAACAATTAAATCAATACATAATTTTGAATTTTTTCTTGTACAAGAAGTGTAAAAAGGATCACGAGTTCGCTAGTTATCTTCTAAATCTCAATAAGCCAATTCTAACAACTCACCATATCTCTATATAAATGTGTGTAAGCCTTAATTAAGAGTATTAAATCAGAAAAACTTCCAACTAAAAATCGCAAAATTAGTAAAAGTATCTCTCATACTTTCTACCCAAATTCAGATTTTTTACTTCGTAATATACACGTTTGTGCAAAGAGGTAGATAAGATGGGAGGAGGTTGGCACTGACCAAAATGTCAGACACGGTGGGCAATAAAAAAACATATAATTGATGAAACAGAGATCAATTTAACATCTCCGAAATTCTGGCAAGACCAGCAATTCACTGGAAAAATAAGGAATTCAAGCCACCACCAAATCCAATACTTAATAATCAACTAAATCAATATTTGTTATTAATTCAAAGTTGCACACATCACACACCTGTTGATAACAACGCGAACTTAAGCAAGCCCAAACATTTGTAAGTTGAATATTACATCAAACAAACGATTATAAACAGCACTCGTGCTGTTGGAACATAAAACTGCTGCTAGGGTGGGAACACACTACTAACTGCTACTTGCACAACCGTATAACATAGTACTCAAGCTATTTAACCTCTCGACTTCATCCTGCCACTTTCCTGGTATAAACTCTTCCAGGAAGAATTTCTTGTGATCTTCTAGGGAAAAAATCAGATTGGCCATGCAGTCCTCCAGCCTTCATGGGTGGAGGCACTGATGGCTTTGCAAGTGGCCTGCCAGAGCCAAGTGTCATATTTGTAAACTTCTCAGTTGCATCATAAACTCCACGCGTCTTTCCCGAGTAAGTAGCTGAATAAACATACAAAGCCAACTGTTAAATGAGAAAATATGAAGTTATACATGAGCAAGTTTATTTTAAACTAATTCTTTTTATTGATTAAAAAGTGACTGAAATTACAGGCTTCTAGAGGGGAATCTAATTGCCCTATAAATATAGCAATTAATATAAGAAAACATAGCATAATATGATATGACAAGCATTGGTATTAAATCACAAGCACATCAATGGCAATATGAAACAAGTCAATGCTTTCATCAACTGATACATCTCAGAACACGCCAATTGCAATAATAGCTTGACAATGACATTTCTAAAAATTATACCAACTCAACTTAGAAAATGGAGGTGAGATTGAACTTCACATGTTTCAAAAAGAACTATAAACAAGGTTTATTACTTACATGGTCCATTCAATGCAGGTGGCCGATACTTTTGCTGTCGGTTCACAGAATTATAGTTCTTGTCATTCTTATTTACATCCTGAGCCATTTAAATATGATGAAGTAAGAAAAGAACCCAAAATAAATAAATACACATGCAAATTAACAACAAATTGCTCCTGTACATGCATTTAATTGAGACATTAGCTATTCCACCTCACCTGATTATTCATGTCCAACTTCCTTTGAACACCTGTAAAAGAAGTAAACTTGCATCACAATCTCATACGTAAAACAATGCAACTGACATTCCTAACCCTACCTTGCCCTTCCATCTCCAACCAAAAAAACGAAGAAAGAGAAGGACGAACATACTGCAGACATAAATCTGAATCACTAAGAGACCACAAGGAAAAGATAATTACTCTATCATCACCCCCACCCCTTCTCTCTCACACACACACCACACATGTATTAAAATAAAAGCTCCAGTCTATAGCGCACCATAAAACGGATAATGTAAATAACTTTTATGGACAACAGTTACACAACTCAACAACCACTAACTACCAAAAACTACAAAAAATCATATGGTAAACACTTCACACCTGCATTCAAAGTTGCATGTGGTTTGGCAGAAGAAAAACTGTTCACAGGCTTTGGGTTCAATGAACTCCCAGGATATCTCCTACATTTATGTTCCAAAGCTCCCCTTGTTCCAGCTTCAATAAATCAAGATCATAAAGGTTCATCAACTAAATATTCAACATCGAAGGAAAATAACATCAAACATTAAAGGATTACCAGGAGGTGTGCTTGCAACAGCAGCTTTAGGGCGAAGTGATGGTGGAACATAAAAGCAACTCTGCAACATTAAAGAAACAGTCACACACTGAAATTCTCTTCCACGACGAGAGACTACTGTAAAGTTTGCTAATTAATGACGCACTAAAACATTGATGGTGCAACCACCTGGAAGAAAGAGTGTTGAAGGGCCTCCAAGGCTGTTGGCCTCTTGCATGGATCCCATGAACAAAGTGACTACATTTAAACAAAAGGGCAAAAAAACCTATAAGTTAGTTATAAAAGAAATAATTACATCCTAGAATAGAAAACATAAAAAAAAAAAAAAAAAAAACTCTTCCATTTTGAGAATACTTTTTTAAGGCATGCAAAAAGACAGATTAGAGAGCAGGGAAGCATGAGAGAGAAGGCCTGGTTTTAAGCACTACTTACTGTAATAAGGTTGATTGCATCTGCACTGACACCTGGTATTAACAGAGAAAGATCAACGCCAGCAACCTGCACATCAAAAACATGCAGACAACTTCAACATAGGTAATTAAATTTAATTCATCCGAAGAACATATGATCATCAAAATTTTAAAGTGGCCATTTCTTCACCATCTTGTTTCCCAGTTACGGCGGCAAAATGGTGGGAAAGTAGTAACTAACATCACAGAAGTAGGTAATAGAATTTTTTTTTTCCATTTTTCTCCAAATATCATATCTTAATATACAGAGAAAACATGAACTTCTAATCTAGAACTTAAGACACACTGCCTCAACATTTGGAAAATTTTGCAGCGAACAAGAATCAGAACCAACTCACTTCTGGAAACTGGTAATTGATGGCACTAGCAAGTCCAAGTCCCTCAGGCCATCTATTCTTGGTTGGGCTGCCTATTACACAGCATATCTTATAAATTTCATCTGCTTCACTGCACCAACATAATAAAGTACCAAATTCAATGCTCAGTGCGAGAATTTCAATTTAAGGTAATCAGAACTAGATATCATATACTATCAATGAACTATTGAGACATGCACTTTTTTGTTTTTATTTCAGATGAGAAGAGCAGTGACTCAACACCCAGGTAACCCAAACACACAAGATATTTGGAGTGATGGAGAGTGATTATACCTTGAGCCCGGAAATAGAGGACGGAGGGTAAACAATTCAGCAATTATTGCGCCCATAGCCCACATGTCTGGAAGTTAGATAAACAATAGATTAGAACAAGAAAAACTTCCCAAAACAAAAACTCCTTTTTCATCATCTACTCACCAACTGCAGGACCATATGTTGGTGACTGAAGTAGAACTTCAGGGGCCCGGTACCTGCAAGGTGCACATTTTAGTATCAAAAATTATTCAAGTGTCAGGAGTAAAGTGAAAAAACTAGAGACAACCACCCACCAGCGTGTTGAGACATACTCCGTGAATGGAGGTTGTGAGTCAATCTCCCGTGCAAGACCAAAATCAGCAACTTTTATGATATCCTTCGAGACTAGCAAATTCTCTGGGAAAAAAAAAATACTAATAATAAATGCAAAGGTCATGAAAGACCAAAATTGTAGATACGAGTTTGCACATAATCTAAACTTTATTAAAAAATACAGCAAGTCAAGAAAGGTCTCTGGGATTGTAAGCAATTAATAGGGAGGTCTACTTATCCAAAATTGAAACACATATCACGTCTTAACCATATATTCACCTACCTTGAAGTTCGAATAAGATATGAAACTCATAATTCCCATGGCAGTGGACGGGGCGGCCATTACCATCCCTGCCTCCTGTCAAGGCTTTTTAGGAAGCGGTGCAGGGACTAAAAAAATCCCATTTACTGTCCCATTTAAATTTAGTAATTAATTTTTTAATATTATTTATTTTTAAATCTGATTTAAATTGAAACACATAAAAATAAATAAAACAAAACAATGCAGACATTTAGGGTGGGGATACCCATCCCATTCAGATTTTTCCATTCACACACAATGTAAAGCATGTAGAATCAAGCAAAAAATACATATTTGTTATGTACTTTCCCAATATGTTACTCTAAAATTCATTAAAAAAACCTAAAGCCAGACAATGAGAAGGGAACCCCAAAATAAAGCTGAAACGTGGAGGATATTGGCAAAAAATCAAGAAACAACTCGGAAGATTCAGGATAACGAATGATATTGCAATTTTTATTTTGTAATCACCTGGCTTGAGGTCACGATGGAAGTATCCACGTTGATGCATGTATGCTAGACCTTGAAATACTTGGAAGCACCACGTTCTTACTTCTGCTTCTGAAAAAACTTTTCTCCTATCCTTCATAAGCTGGTAAAGATTGCATTCCTAAAATTTTGACACAAATTACAACCTTATCTACAGAGAATCAGAAGCTATTGGAAAAGCAAAGACATCTACAGATGTAGGCAGCACATACCATGCACTCAAAGACAAAGTACAAGACATCATTTTCTCTAATAACTTCCTTGAGCTTAACTATATTCGGGTGGCTCATTTTCCGCAGTGACTATCAAGAAGAAAAAAAATTGTTTTATCTTACATAAAGAGAAATCTAAAACAATCAATATAAAAGTAAATTCCATCACCTTGACTTCTCTTAAATTTATGCATTCTTCCCATGAATAATATTTCTTCTTCATCTTTTTTATTGCAACCTGTTGAAGTAAATACTAAATTGAAATAAAAGCAACTTCATCAATTTAAACGCAAGAAGAATCTATATGAAAAATACACCTACCACTTCAGCAGTCTGCTTATTCAGAGCTCGCCAGACACTTCCAAATGTACCATTACCAACTTCCTTAATAATTGTGTACCTGTATTTACTATTACGGTAAGTCTACCAATGGAAAAAAAAGATACTAGCAAATTTACAGAACTAAAAGTCGCAGAACGACATACCTATCCATTCTCACGGCTTCAACTGCTCGTGACACTTATTTATTTGAAAAGAGTAAGAACATAAAATAAAGATCAGTGTTTGTATATCCAACAGATGACTGTATATCAGTACTATAAAATTCTTGGCTGATTAAGCAAAATCCACCACTAATTTTCTCTCATTCTCTGCATGCGAGAAAGACCGACGGCATTATGATGGACGGGCTTCACAGCCTTATTCATAGAATATACCATATCATAGATCCCAGAATGACAACAAGGGAGAAAAGGCAAGGGGTAACTGCGAAGCATCTTTATACTGATCGAACCGAACAGATGCAATACTTAGCTCATTGCATGATCAACGGATGCTTCCAGACAACAAAATACACCAACACAGAATCCAAAGCAAAACTTCAGTCAACCAAACCTTGTCAATCTTAACAAGCCACCAGGGAGCGAGTGAAAAGAAAATGACGTTATCTAATATTTAACCACTCAGCACAAACAAGTGTGCTATTTAATATTAAACCACGTAACAAGCTTCTTTGATTTACTTGAGGCCTTCAGCTCTGTGGTAAAAAGAAGAAAGGAACATAACACCAGCTTACAAAATTGAGCATCATCTACAAAGATATATTAATTGCCCAGCAAGAAAATAATGTCTTAAAGATACCTCACAAATTGGTTTTTTGAGGATCTGAAATGGACGTTGTATCGGCAATGCACTAGAAACAAAAATAAAAAATTCTTACGAAGGTGAACAGTGTGGTCTCAATCAAAAATCAAAATAAGCTTTCAGAATAAATTTTAACATGCAACTCACTTGAAGAAGAGCACTAAAGATCCAGCATCTATTTTAAAAGAAATAAGCATGTGGCCTTCTATATTGAACATTTAGAAGAAGCTGTTCTCTAAGTGCAATTGACGAAGGAAACAAGAAGAAAATCTCCAAGGATGAGAAACCGCCAGTCGAGAACTTCCTGGAATGAAAGAACTTGGTGCTGGTAGCAATCTGACCAAAGGCACACTTGTTCCATGTCCGAAATACTATTGATCTCTTTAAATCAAAATCCAACAACAAAGCCTGAAAGCCCAGAGAAACAATTTCAACCATTAGACACTTTCTGAACTGAGAAATATGTTATGTGAAGAAACACAAGTAAACAAATTATATCACTCTGTGCAACTATACCATATGAAAAATCAGACAAAGAAGGTAGTTAAGGTCAACCTAGGAATTAAAGACTCCTAACTGTGCCTGAAATTTCATTATTTCATTAATAGTCTGTTGTGCACAATAATTTTACTTTATTCTTTAAGAAATCAATAACCAGGGAACCGATCATTTATATCTTTGAAATAAACATATAGATCAAAAGTCTTGTGTAAATGGTCTGTGCCCAGTGCAATCCGTAAAATAATCATTGCTGTTAGTCAGGAAAGATACGCAATTAAAATTTTCGTTACATCTGCATATGCAAGAACATATAATTCAAAATCAAATAAATAAATTAAAAAGTGTGACTATTGGGAATTCCAAAAGTAAGTAAACGGGAAAACACATATCCAGATCATAGCATGCCACACTAACCAAGCCCATAGAGATTTTGCACATACAGAATCTCACAAACGTGTATCAGAAACCGAAACACACAACACAGTCTTTTTTAAAATGAAACAGTAACTTGAAGAATAAAAAAACAAAATTATCGTTATCGCATAAGTAAAGATCCCCAAGTTCCTACTTGCACACATCTTCATGCCATAAAAATTTGAGTGCACAAAACCGAGAATTTGATAGCAACCTAAATCCATGTGACTAACAAAAATAATACAAATTCCTAGATGCAAAGAGCCCTCCCTTCAGGTCCTATCTAAAATATTATAGCTCACTATACAAAAAATTAAACAACCAAACTTGGTATGAAAGACAAAATCTAAATGCAAAACAATATGAATCCTGAATCCTAACTGTAAAAAAAAAAGCCTAACAAGAAATCAAAGATTCCCCAACCCCTAACGATCCTATAAGCCCCTAAATTTGATAAATATTCTACTCAATATTTTATTAAAAACTATGCAAAAACATTGAGATGTTAACATAACACGTGAGAACTAGACTCAAAACTCGAAGAAGCGAATTTGAAAATTTTTCAATATATATATCAAACCGGACCTAGAACCGAAGTCTCCAAATGCAAACAATAATATAATAAAACCATACACGAATCTCAAACGCGAAATAGCAGAAAACCCATCCCAAAATTCAAATCCAGAAACCGCAAACCCAGATCGCTAAAATACAATTCAAGAACTACACCGTCAAAGCACAGATCTAATTAAATCATAACCCAGTCAATACACACATATATACAGAGAGAAGGGATGATCGATTACCTTTAGGGGTAACGGCATAACCTAAGAAGAAGAAACCCAGAGATGCCACTATTCCTCTCTCTAACCTCTCTCTATCCCTAGTTGTTGAATGATTTTTTTGGGTGTTGGCTGTATTTATTTGAGGTGTTATTTGATATGTGACGAAATCGATGATGATATATATATCAATAAAGTCCACACGCATATATATATACACACACACACACACTGAGAAAGCGAGCTGGGGTGATTACCTTTAGGGGTAACGGCAGGACCTAAGAAGAAGAAACCCAGAGATGCCACTATTCCTCTCTCTAACCTCTCTCTATCCCTAGTTGTTGAATGATTTTTTTGGGTGTTGGCTGTATTTATTTGAGGTGTTATTTGATATGTGACGAAATCGATGATGATATATATATCAATACTAAGGGTTAAAAAATATATAATTGGGGGATCCGAATCTTGGCTTTGTGGCCAAGAAAAAGGGTAATAATAAAGAAGAAATTCCTCCCTTTTACGCGGTTAAGGGAATTTGGGAATTTCTTTGGCCTTTTACCTTTCTTGGGGTGGGTGGATGGGGTGGGGTGGGATTTGATTTTTTGGTAAACCAGGATTAGGGGAAAATTGTGTTTTAATGAATGATTAGGTGTTGATTACGTTGGATTTGGTTAAATGTTGAACATGTGCAAAAGAATTGATCAAAGAAAAAGGAAAAAGACAAAGAAATTAGAAATAGTAAAGGTTTAAAGAAATAAGTCATACAACTAATATGAGCTATCAAAATTTTCGGCATTCTGAGTCATAATAGGCAGGTTTATTTTGAAGAATACTATTTATTTGACTTTATCTCATGTGTTACACTGTAATTTTGTCTTTGACACAACGTTAATTTGATTTAAAGTGAACGAACGTCCTTACTTATCGTGTTATATCGACTAAATTTTTAAGTTAGAAAATAAATTTATTTATTACCTTATGAATTAGATTCTAATTAATTCAAAAGGTATAATGTTATGTATTAGTTGGAATATAATACACTAAAATCTTAAATTTGCTAAGGTGTTTGCATTGCAATAATGGCATTTTTTAATGTATCAAACGTTACGTAGCTGATTCATTGTTGTTTTGCATTCATCAAAGTGCCTTCAAATAGATTATAGTGAAGAAGAAAAACGATTTTTTTTTTTTGAGATTACACATATTTTTATTGGTTCGTTTGCTTATATTTGCTAGCAAGTCTCACTCGATCAATTTAATCCACTATCATTCAATGTTGCCGCGTAATAATATTTTATAACATAGCACATCAAAGCTAGGTGTGGCAAACAGACTGAGCAGCTCATCGGCTCGTCTTGACTCGATCAATGGTAGCTTAGTTTCATTTTGAACTGAACAATGCTCACTTTTTTCACGAGCCGCTCGTTCGGGCCATATATCAACTCATTTTTGGACCAGTTTTACTATTTTTTAAAGAAAATTGCTCTTTTTAGTTTATTTTGTTAACTTATTTTAAATAATATGAAATGAGTCGACTCATGGGCGGCTCGACTCTATTCATGAGGCCCACGAGCCAAAAGGATCGACCTGATCTTAAAATTTAAACATGAGCCGAACTCGAGTGATTATGAATTGAATCAGCTCAATCTATTATGATCCCTAATAACTACACGTTAAGAAATGTTAATGTGAATAACATGTTGATTACAACTTTAAAGTACTAAGACATGACATAGTTACAAGCTACAAAAATATGCCCATTGCAATGTGACCCTCAGTAATTGATTCATTTATTCAAAAGATTCCAATTCAATAAAATTCCAAAACAATCAAAAACATATCCAGTATATGATTCAATACATACTTGAAGGCATCCCATTCCCATGTGCCTACAAATATTTATGGTACCAAATAAAAGCAACATATAATAATATGTTGTGTGTTAGGTCATGATGGAGGGTTTATTGCCAACCCATCACAAGTCACATATATTTCTATCTTATCCATTGCTGTACCAACTTTGTACTGAAATCAAGCAGCTGGTATTTTTTCAGATTTATTGGAATCTTAATAATATAATAATTTCAATGTACATTTTTTGGTGGAGGCCGAGGTGGATTTCTGGGCTGTTGTGGTGGTGCCACGAATCTTCTTGTCAAGTGGTGGTGAAGGTTTAAAAAAGAAGGGTGGCGCCAGATATGATGACCTAATCTTGGCATTATTAAGTGCTTATTTGGGAATGATTAAGGGATGTTTGACATGCTTTTTGAAAAGTAAAAAGAGTTTTTGAGATTCAAAAATAATTTTTGGATTTATTTGGTTAATTTTATGAAAGTGTTTTTGCCAATTAGAAGAGTTCTTAGAATGTGTTTGATTGATATGAAAAATATATCCTAGAAAATAAAATATTTTCCTTATTTTGAGAAAAACAAACCCTCGAAAAAATGTTTTCCTTAAAAATAAGGAAAATTAGGCA
>CAIGRB010058815.1:21549-42714 GCA_903798255.1 Fraxinus quadrangulata
AATATTTAATTAAATATAAAAAAATTGTATCTATATATAAAATATCTGATTTTTGAAAATTAAAACTTAAAATCTGATTTTTGAATTTGAATCTTGAAAAGTAGGTTTTCATGTAATTACCACTAAAAAGAAAAAAAGGAAAAGTGGAAATGTAAAGCTCTTAGGGTAGGTTGCGTTGCCCACAGTAATTTTGGAGGTGTCTGACGAAGCCGGTTGGGCCACATCAAAATAATTTTGAAGTGTTCATTTACTTCTACCTCAATTTCACATTATTGCAGTGAATCGAGCAAGCAAATGACATACAAAACAGATGAAAATAATTTGAAATTAAATGCAATGTGAATAAATGATTACGAATAACTGGAAAATCCATAATTGATCTTTTATTCAGTCAATATTAGGTTAATAAATTGATGTGATACATTAAGTTTTATCTCAGCAATGTTCTCTGGCTGACATTATAACAGATTTTTGCTACTGCAATGCAATACTTGGCCTGTATATCTCTGCTCATTCATGGTCCATTCAACCAATAGTTGTCCAATCATTAATAGCCTCTTCCATTATGCCTCCTGAACCGGCTGTAGCCAAGTACTCACGAATGGTTGTTTTACGGTCCCCAAGAAAAGTATGATCCAGGAAGTTATCATAGGCCAGATCACCAAGTTTCTTTGCAGCCGAGACACTGCAAAATAGACGTTCCACAATTTTCAACTCGAATAATAAAGGGTGCTTTGACCAATAATAATCGCAACTTAGCACTTGTTATGAAGAGTCAGAGGGTCTTCAATACAACCCATTCTTGAGGGAAATGCATTCGTCTTAAAGAAACATATATGCACATAAATGTGAGAGAGTAGCACTCACCATAACTGGAGATAACGGCGACGAGGTAAGATATCGTCTACCCAAATCTTGTTTATGCCATATCGTCCACAACGCTGAAATAAGATCTCTTGGCTTCTTGTCCAAAATATCTCAAAAATGTAATAGAAATTATCGACATATATGTATATATATTACAATGATGGGATGAAAATAGGAAATGCAATTGCAATGTCATATATAACATATGAGAGATTCGTTCAATAGATATTTTGATACACCTCGCCAAACATGGACCCTACAAACTTACGTGGCAAACAGTGTGGGGGCTCCACGCACTACACGCTGACATGGGAAGACCCCATTACATGCAAAAGACCCGCTTCAAATGTAGATGACCCCATTTCCCCCTTTTGGAAGATCTGGATCGACCTCATTACATGCAGACCCCACAGGAAGAGCCGGTCCGAGATGAGGCAATAACAAGATCTTGAACAAATGTTGTATCACGTGGTTGACAAGACAACTCACTGCCATTGCAGCCGCTGTAAACCTACTTGGTCACGTCCAAGCCACAAGCTAGGCTTTAGGGATACTAGGGTAGTATTGGCATTTAAGAGCATGATTGATTGATGTTTGTAATTAGAGAAGTCAATCACTTGGGATGAGGCCACGTGCACTATCATCCAATGGCCTTCATTCACCATGCCTAAGTATAAAAACTCACACTTAGTGCCATTCAAAGGTAATGTAAGTTTAAACTCTCAAATATATATTTTTACTGCACACATTCTAATTACTCATCCCAAAGCCAACCCCCTTTTACAATATTGGAGGCTCACATTCAAAGCTCTCCCACACTCTTAACTATTTATCCAATTGACTTGACAGTCGGGTTTCTTAGGTTTTTTGCCATCCCTATCTCATGCCAAGATTATAAACTACCTGTTCAAACTTATTTGTACAAAAAAACAAAAATACCCATTTGAAGAAATGAAAAGAAAATGCTCTTGAAGACATGACAAAAATTACCTTTGCATCTGTTTTCGAAATACTCTTCACCACTATAACGTGCGCATACTACCTGCATCAGTAAGAAACATGATAATTTTTCATTTAACAGTCAATTATATGACAGTAAACAACAAAAATAGTCATAGTCTAGTGTTACCCACTGCTGGAGTTGTGTAAAACAACCCATTAAATTTCTGGTATCGCCTAAACACAACAAATAGTCCATTACAAGTCACTAGTACCGTATCTCTTATGTGCACAGATGTATGCAAAAGTTATTTAACTGTATAAAACTAAGAAATAAATACTCCGCTAAAAACCGGTATTCATGTTCCCTTTCAATAAAGGCTGGTATCTAACTTTGCCAAGCAAGAAAAGCAAGAAATCAAGTTAATATCAGCTTCTCAGACCGAAATTCTTCCAACAATCTTATAAGGTATACCTCTGATCTCTGAATCTCGAAAGTTGTAACTACAAGGGTTTCACCTTCACATGGCTCCACACTCAAGCATGATATCTCCTGTAAAAATAAACCACAGCATCATTCAAAAGCGAAACCCGAGATGCTTCACAAAATCACTAAAAGTGCTGTGAAAAGTTCAGATAAAACAAAACCAAAGGAAAATTTCTCATCATCAGAGAAATCAAATAGAAAAGAAAAAGAAAAAAAAAATTTACAACCTGGTACTGTTACAACTAGTCAAGCAATTAGGATTCCAAAAATTTACTATATTAACTAGCTTTGTTTTGTTTTATAAATTTACAACCTGGTACTGTTACAACTAGTCATGTTTTCATCAATCAAGAGTATTGAATATCTTCAAGTAAACGGCGATGCTGGGAGCATCAAACATATAAACTTCACCGAAGGTTAGTCAAATCATTTAGAAACTCAGGACATGTTGCAATCGACTCCTCCCTACCGAACTTTATGCTAATGGTTTGGATTTGTCTTTTTAATTGCAGCTAGTCCTTTTAGATATGTGAAGCATAGAATTGATGATTTTGACAAGGAGAAGTGGACATTTAAGTTCACTATGATTGAAGGGGATGCACTTATGGACAAGCTGGAAAAAATCACTTATGAAGTGAAGTTTGAACCATATGGGTATGGAGGATGTGTGTGTAAGATTTCAAGTGAATACCATACAAAAGAGAATGTGGAGATCAAAGAAGAAGATATTGAGTGTGGAAAAGATAAGGCTATAGGCATGTATGAAGTTGTGGAAGCCTATCTTTTGGCACACCATCGTTCATATACTTGAACATCTTCATGTGGGATTTTCAATTTTTTTTTGTTTTTGCTTGTTCAAAGTAATTTCTAAAGTTAAAAGGTTTGTATAATATGATGTCTTTGATTTAAATAATTGGTTTACTAGTTCTATGTATGGTTTTATGAATCTCAGTGATGCGTCTAATTATTATCTATTGATCAAATCTTAACGAGGAAAAAAATAAATTAATCAAGTCTCCAAATTAAGGCCGCCTATGTTGAAAAGATGTTAAAACTTCGAAATTTCTAAAGTTATAGGCCTAGAAATCCATTGACCAATTGAGGCTATGTTATTCTATATATACACATGGAATTTTATCAAACATCTATATAGCTAAAATCACACGGCTTATAATGGGTGTTACAAGAATCAATCAAGAATTTGCCAGTCCCCCCAGCATGCCACTTCAAGTCTGTGATCTTGGACTCCAAGACTCTTACCAAAACTTTTACCTCAATCCATCGAAGTGTTGGTATATTGCAAGGAGATCGATGAAGGAGCAGGAAGTATCGAGCAAGCCGACTTCACCGAATGTAAGCAATATTAGTGTGCCAAGTGATAAGTGCAAAATGAATTTATTTTCTGTTAAAAACCTGATACATGCACAAATTTCATAAACAAGTGGTTGGAGGATACCTGAACCTACGTTTATTTAAATTCTCAACAATAAGTACTAATCATGTCATCGAACAAAATTCATATTCAAATGATTTTAGCATGCCCAAAAATTTTGACTTTCTTTTCTTTTTGGCATTTTGAGCTGGTCATTTTAAGTTTGTTGAAAACCGGATAGACGACCTTGACAAAGATAATTTTGTCTAATCTTGAGTTTATAGCCTATGAAATTAAGTTTGAGGAAGGCAGCAACGGTGGTTGCAGTTGTAAGATGATTAGTGAATAACATAACGTTGGCAAGTTGGAGGTCAATGAAGAAAAATCAAGGCACGCAAAGACAGTGCCATGGGCATATACAAAGTTCCTGAAGCCTACATCTTAGACTTGGAGTGTCATCTTAAAATGTCAACTTCGATATGAGATTTATCCTTAACATGTTTCGTAAAATAATGACTCGTTTGAGCAGATCAATTTTAAAATCTGATGCTCATTTCGATTCTTAACGGGATCGAATTACTCGTTAAAACTTACTAAACTCTAATATTATATTAAGACCTAGGTAGATCAAACTCGAGGTGAGATTTATCATTAATAGTTCCCCAATTTGATTAGTTATTGTAATTTGTGAAAATATATGATGTTTACATTATTTTAATACATTGGTCTCTTTCTTGTTACAAAATGATTCCCGAATAGTGGACATGTACACTTCAATCGTAAAGCTACTTTCATTTGGTTGACCATTGGGTGGATGAATATAATCTTGTGCTCTCACTATATTTTCATTTCTTTTCCATGGTCGGTTTGGATTCAAACTTAATTCATACATAGCCAGGCAACCATCCAAATTAAAGCAAAAATATTCCCATCAACGTTCTAGGGTCCAAATAAAACACCCAAACTTAGGGACTAGGGAGTGAATCCACGACATGACATTGACTTCAAAAAGTTAGCTAATCAAACCAATCAGATTGTAAAAGAGGGATTCCGTTCTTGAGTTCAAGTTTTCTCAACATCCTACACGTATCGATCATTTGATGAGAATGAATTTGACTTACACGCGATATTGTGTAAAATATAACATTTTTAACTTTTAGAAGTGATGACTTAAGAAGCAACGATAAAAGCAGATTCTTTGCAAGTCCAATAACTTAAAATTACTTTTAAATATTCCCTCTCCTTGTTCAAATGAATGAGATATATAGATTCTCCATTTACACTCCCCCACTTTGTCCATCCCACAAAGCACCATAATTTGTTCCTTCAGCATCATTCTCCAATCTCCATGAATCTCCCAGAAATGGAGGTAGGTCTTCAAACCCATGTCAAATATAGGTACAAATTAATTTACAAACAATTATTTTCATAATTAGCGTTTCATCTTTCGATTATACTTTCAATTAATTTCTTTTTAAATTTTACAAGCTGCAGAAACCTCGAGTCACAGAGATACAAGTTCGTATGGACTGCAATGGATGTGTGCAGAAAATAAAGAAGGCCTTGCATGGTATCAGTGGTAAGTAAATTAATTTCAATTAACAATTAATGTTAATTGCATGCACTTTTTGTTTTAATCCATAGAGAATAATTTGCAAAACGTTTACATCTGTCAGGTATATACGATCTCTACGTTGATTTTCCTCAGCAGAAGATAACAATAATTGGGTGGGCAGATCCTCACAAAATAGCCAAAGCCATTAAGAAAACTAGAAGAACTGCAATAATTTGTTCAGATTCAGAGCCATTTGATGATCACTCGTCAGAACCAGCACCAGGAACAGAGGGAGGAGCACCACCAGCAACAGAGGGAGCTAACCAGCTCACGGCAGAAGCACCAACACAAGCAGAGTTACCAAAAGAATCATTACCAGTGCCGGAAAATCCACCATCTGATGGTGCTAATGGTACTCCAACAAACCAGCCTCCACTTCAAACCTCTAAACCAAAAGACGCTGAAGAAATTCATGTGATACACCACCATGTTAATGTACCAGATAGATATGGGCCATATGGCTACGGTGGTGGACAACGGAATCCACACTGTGGTTCACCAGCACCGAGATTGATTAGAGTCGAGCCGCCTCAACCCACAAACTCGACTCATCACAGTGACAATGCCTACAATCCATCACCCTATGCGACTGAATATGCATATATCAACAGGCCGACGCCTCCTACGTATACACAATATTACGGTAGACCTGCAGACCACTACACATACATTACTGAGGAGCATCGCAGTGGATCTAATGGCAATATTACTTCAATTTTTAGTGATGAAAATCCAAATGCATGCAGAATAGTCTAGTTTTGATGAAAATCAGGTTTTTATTAGATTTCGATAAAAATTGAATAGATGCATTGTCGAAAAATTGATAAAAGTTGTGAATGCTATAAAAATTTAAGGACTATTAGAAAATAATAAGTCCAATTAAATTAGATTCGTGTTTATTGACTATCGTTAAATCTGAAAAAAAAATTGTCCAAATCTAATACAAAATCAAAATCCCATACACATTTGAAACAAATTGGACCCACACAGTTCAGCTCGCCACCCACATCTGGCCTTATCTTCCCCATTAGATAACTCCTCCACCACCGAGTCTTAACGCAAATTTACACTCATTTTAGATAAAGTAAATCAAATTAATTTAAGGCTTTATGAAGAAATCCATTAACAAAGAGCTTGCAAAATAAATCCAAATTTCAACCTACCATTTGTTATACTCGTATTTTCAATCTTTTAAAATATTATGTCTCTAGCTAACCAAAAAATTAGCCACGTGACCCTCATTTGATGTTCGGCTAGAATGGTAAACTAGTCTAAATCACAATTTTTAACTTTCATTTAGAAATTTGATTATCGTAAGCTTCAGGGTTTCGTTAATTGTATTCCATTCATTCAACCCATCTTTGATATCAAGTGAGGGTTGAGGGTATGGTTGCCGCAATTACAAATATAAAAATTGAAATTTTCTGCATGTACAGAAAATGTTTTACCGGAAATTATACATATACTCACATGGGCCTGGCCCATGTGAGTTAAATATTGTTAAAAAAGAAAAAAAATTGGGCCCACCCCGATGTGTTTATTCGGTATGATTTCTGATTCTGGCCCATGTGAGTTAAATATTGTTAAAAAAAAAAAAATTGGGCCCACCCCGATGTGTTTATTCGGTATGATTTCTGATTTTATTATTTATGTGTGCTTACCATGAAAATTACCTTATAGTTTAATGATAAGGGTAATTCAGTCATTTTAACAAATTTGAAGCGTTGAGCTTTAAGCTGCATTGTTTGCTTCTCCATCATACAGCGTAGATGTAGAGATCACTGAAATTCCGAACTCCAATTTCTTCTAATATTCATTTCCCTTTCAAGAAATCCACTCATTTACATGTAGGAAATATTTTTTTGGGGGACTGATCTGATGGCGGCGACGACAATGGCGACGGCGGCGGGGACTATGGTGCTTCTTTATTACGTTCTGAGCCGGAGGCTATCTTCCGCCGCAGGGAAGGAAACCGACACCGGAGGTGATATCTCGAAATCAAAGACTCGATCTGTGAAGAAACGGCTGGTTAGGCAGCCAGCTCAAGCGCCTGCTACATGGCTCGAGACGATCTCCACTCTCTCTGAGACTCTGAGGTTTACGTATTCAGAAACTCTCGGAAAATGGCCGATTGGTGACCTTGCTTTTGGAATTAATTATCTAATTCGAAGGCAGGTATAACTTTTTCTTTTATCTTTATAGTGTTTCTACGATATTTGTGTTCACTTTTAGCTTCAGTTAAACAAAAGCGTAGATTTGTTCATCTGATTGAGTAACATTCTAGGTTTTTGCATGTCATTTATGGTTTATGCTTTGGAATTTTAATGCAACAATTGCTAGTTCTTTATTTAACAAGTATTCTTTCATGAATGGCTTGACTTTTAGTCAGATTTAGTAGAACAAAACTTTTCTAATTATTAAATTTATTAATTACGGAATTAAGTGATGCTGATTACTAGACTCTAATGGAAACATTCTTTTAGTTGGCCCAATGTTCTGAATTTCTAATAGTAATTTAGTAGAAAATAAATTATTTCTCCCTGGTGTTGAGATGATATGAAATTATGGAACATTTCTCTACGCAGTAATTTTTACCTGTTCTCTTTAAAGGACATCAGTAGTAATTTGATTTGTCTAATTACAGAAGATGTACTCTCTTGTGTTTTATCTTGTTGTAAAACTATCCCCTCCTCCTTGTGCTCTCTATTTCATTTCACATGCGTTGGTAAGTATAATCTTATCTGCAAGGAATTAATGAGATAAACTTCATTTGCTTAAAATTTTCTCTGGATTAACTGGTTCCTCATCTTTTATGTTATTATAGCACCTTATTCTTGGCAATTTAAACTTTTTGAATCAAGACTTAATATATGATTTAGTGTACTGATCTTGCAGGGTAATTTACAAGTTGCAAGTGTATATGGAGGAGAAAATTGTTTGCAACTAAAGGGACCTGAAATTATTGATAAGTTGTATAATTATTTACGATTGTTGACCCTTTGCATGCTTTTCTCCAAAAAACCTTTTCAAGTATTTTTGGAGACTGCAGGATACTCTGATGTAGATGTCCTTCTTCAGAAGCCCAAAGCAGGAGTATGTGATTGCTTACCATACATCATATAACATCTTAATGGTTATTACAGTATCTTGAAAAGTTGTGATATCTTAAGTTTATCATTTGCAGCTCTTGAAGCCTGCCTTCACAATTTTGCGTGATGAAAACTCGGAGTGCTTCCTTCTCTTGATTCGGGGAACTCATAGCATTAAAGATACATTGACTGCAGCGACAGGTGCAGTGGTCCCTTTTCACCATTCAGTTTTGCACGATGGTGGTATAAGCAATTTAATTTTGGGATATGCACATTGTGGGATGGTTGCTGCTGCTCGGTGGATAGCAAAACTAAGCTCTTCATCCTTGCTCAAAGCTCTTGAACAGAATCCTGACTACAAAGTGAAGGTAAAGGATGGTTATCCTTTTCTCATTTGTTAGCTGGTTCTCTTCCAATTATGAAGCGAACCTCATTTGAAAGGAAAGAGATTAGGCATAAGATATTACTCCATAGACTAGTCATGTTTAGAATCTTTCATGACTTACTAGTATTTATGTTGTCGACCTTTAGTCATCTGAATGTTCATTTCCTATAAATGCTTTTCTTAGTATCTTCACAAAGATACGCTGTTTCATTCCAGATTGTTGGTCATTCACTTGGTGGTGGTACAGCTGCACTACTGACATATATCCTTCGGGAACAGAGAGAATTATCTGCGACCACCTGTGTCACTTTTGCACCAGGCATGTTTTGATCTGCTACATTAACTGTATTATCTATTATGCAGTTACTCAGTTTCCATCTTGAATATCCGGGTTGATGGTATTATTAAATGGAATGTTACCTGAATGTCTGGGTTCATAATATTATTAAATGGCAGTATGGAATGTTACTAGTTTCTTGAGCATTGATATATTCTGAAGGAGGGCGTTGAAATTTATGCATTGGAGGCAATTCAAAAGCTATTTTATTGGCGATTGCAATAAATCTCTGCTTCGTAATTCAAATCAGAAAAATACACACAAAATACCAGTAACATGACAAAATTGTTAAAAGCAATTGCTCTTTAAAGGTATGTTAAGGATACGGGTGGCTCAATGTTCCCGTATTCCATCTTGAAATGGTAAAGTGAATATGAATTGCAAAATACAAATTCTATGGTTGATCCCTTTATTATTTATCAAAATAATAAAAATGCTCTTCTACTATTCTCTCTCTCTCTCTCTCTCTCTCTCTCTCTCTCTCTCTTACAGCTGCCTGTATGACATGGGAGTTGGCAGAGTCAGGAAAACACTTCATTACTACAATAGTCAATGGCTCTGATCTGGTGCCTACATTCTCAGCTGCTTCCGTGGACGATCTTCGTTCAGAGGTGTGGTTATTCTTATCTTTATCAAGAAATATTTGAATGATACTTTTTCTTGCATCCTAGTTCAAACAAAGCCTTCAAAACTTTCAAATCCTTCTGACACACACTGATTATCAGGTAACAGCATCATCTTGGTTAAACGATCTCCGTGATCAAGTTGAGCATAACAGAGTTTTGAACGTGATATATCGCTCTGCCACTGCTCTTGGGTCCCGTCTACCATCTATAGCGAATGCTAAAGCGAGGGTTGTTGGTGCAGGAGCCCTTCTAAGGCCTGTTTCTAGCAGCACTCAGGTAATGCTAAAATCTTGATCAGGTGGATTTTTCACAAGATAAGTAGTACGGATAGAATTTCTTCATTCTTTAAAAATGCTAGTTTCTTATGCTAAAAGCTAAGCACAATCTGAATTCTCTTTAATCATTTGTCTGAACTCTTGATTGTTTGCTAAGTGATGTGTGCACTATTATCGCATATTCTCTTGATTTGATACTCAGATTACAGTAGTGTTGCATGTACATTATTGTTTACATAATGATTTATCTATATTTGATGTGTTGAGATATGATTGGATCAGAATTTATTCAACTCAATAAGAAAAAAACTTCGTTACCCTCTTTTTGACACATCATCTGTATTTAAATCATTATATAACTTCATTATGTACGAGTAGCATTATTCCTCGGATTAAGGATATTAAATGAACATGCAATTGCGGCTAATCTTCTTGTATAATGAAAGTGACCTCTGTTTTGTCAAATCTACAGGTTGTAATGAAGCGTGCACAAGATGTAGCCCAAGCAGTTGTTAGGACCCGCTCTTCTATATCATCATGGACATGTATGGGCCCTCGACACCGTGCTGTGGCCCATTCATCAAACTCAAAAGCAGAAGATTTGACTGAGAATTCTTTTCTTGTTGAGGAAACATCTGAATCTCTTGTAAGCGAAGTAATAACCAGCAAATCCAGGCAATATGGAACTGATGAAGAGGAAGATCTCATTCGGGTGGATGAAGTCACTGCTGCATCGACCCTTGAGGAAATCACCGAGGGTGCGTTGTGGTATGAACTTGAGAAGGAGCTCCAAAGGCAGGAGGACGAGGCCGATATCCAGATCCAGGATGAAGAAGAAGCTGCCATGAAAGAAATAACTGAAGAGGAAAAGGTATTGACCAATACAGTAGAAAGCCGAAGGCCAATCTTTTCATCAGATGTTTCAGATAATCACCATTTTTATCCTCCTGGTAGCATAATGCACATTGTATCTGTACATTCACCCGAGGCAAGCGAAACAGGTCAAGATGGGCCAAAAGAACAAGTTTGTTTGTATCAGACGCCGAGAGAATTGTACAGTAAGCTCCGATTATCAAAGACTATGATAAATGATCATTATATGCCTATGTACAAGAAAATGATGGAACTGATAATTGAACAACTAGAAAATGATTTAGATTCGAGTTATGTGGTAGCATGATTGGCAAATAAAAATTATTCTTCTTCGTTCCATGATGAAAGTGATTCCCTAGTGTAGTCAATTTGAAATTGGGAATGCTCAAATATTATACAAAATGGAAGGCTAGTTTTGGAATTAATTTTTCTTGCCATTTATGTTATTTGGATCTGACGGACCTACCTGCTCTTTCGAGATGATGATTGCAGGGTCCCGTCCCAGCTGGCCTTTACTAATGAACATTGTCAGGTTGGTCCACTAATGCTAGTGTTTGAAGGGAGAAAAAAAAAGAAAGAAAGAAAAGTGGAAATGTAAAGCTCTTAGGCCAGGTTGCGTTGCCCACAATAGTTTATTAATATAAGTCAAACTGAAGTGTTCATTTACTTCTACCTCAATTTCCCATTATTGCAGTGAAACGAGCAAGCAAATGACATACAGAACATATATAAATGAAAAGATTTTGAAATTAAATGCAACGTGAATAAATGATCACAAATAACTGGAAAATCAATAATTGATCTCTTATTCAGTAAATATAAGGGTTAAATAAATTGACGTGATACATTAAGTTTTATCTCAGCAATGTTATCTGGCTGACATTGGAACAGATATTTGCCACTACAATGCAACCTGATCACCAGATCCAAGTCATACTTGACCTGTCTAAGGTCATTCTAGTTATACATTATTCGGATATCTCTGCTCATTCATGGTCCATTCATCCAATAGTTGTCCAATTATTAATAGAGTTAGGTTGTGTCAACCACCATATCTGTATTTTAGCATTTCAGGAGGCTCCTCTTCCATTATGCCTGAACCGGCTGTAGCCAAGTACTCACGAATGGTTGTTTTACGGTCCCCAAGAAAAGAATGATCCAGGAAGTTATCATAGGCCAGATCACCAAGGTTCTTTGCAGCCGAGACACTGCAAAATAGAAGTTCCACAATTTTCAGCTCGAATAATAAATGGGTGCTTAGACCAACAATAATAATCGCAACTTAGCACTTGTTATGAAGAGTAAGAGGATCTAGCATACAACTCATTCTTGAGGGATATGCATTCGTCGTAAAGAAACATATATGCACATAAATGTGAGAGAGTACCACTCACCAGTGCCTGAGATAAACGCGACAAGGTAAGATATCGTCTACCCAAATCTTGTTTATACCATATCGTCCATAACGCTGAAAGAAGATCTCTTGGCTTCCTGTCCCAGATATCTCAAAAATGTAATAGAAATTATCCTCATATATGTATCTATATTACAATGATGGGATGAAAATAGGAAACGCAATTTCAATGTCATGTATAACATATAAGAGATTCATTCAATAGATATTCTCTCCCAATAATCTCATCCTCCGGGAATAATGGAAGTTGTGGATGAAAAAGAAACTTGGTTATAGTGCTTAACTTCAGACTGACTGCGTTCATCTCATGCCAAGATTATAAACTACCTGGTCGAACTTATTTGCACACAAAAACAAAAATACCCATATGAAAAAATTGGAAAAAAAATGCTCATGAAGATGTGACAAAAATTACCTTTGCATCTGTTTTCAATATACTCTTCATCACTATAACGTGCGCATAATACCTGCATCAGTAAGAAATATGATAATTTTTCATTTAAGAGTCAATTATATGATAGTAAACCACAAAAATAGTCATAGTCTAGTGTTACTCACTGCTGGAGTCGTGTAAAACAACCCATTAAATGTTTCTGGTATCACCTAAACACAACAAATATTCCATTACAAGTCGCTAGTAGCCTAGTACTGTATCTCTTATGTGCACGGATGTATGTAAAAGTTAGTTAACTGTATAAAACTAAGAAATAAATGCACTCACCGCCAAAAACCGGAATTCATGTTCCCTTTCAATAAAGGCTGGTATCTAACTTTGCCAAGCAAGAAATCAAGTTAATATCAGCTTCTCAGACTGAAGTTCTTCCAACAATCTTATAAGGTATACCTCTGATCTCTGAATCTCGAAAGTTGTAACTACAAGGGTTTCACCTTCACATGGCTCCACACTCAAGCTTGATATCTCCTGTAAAAATAAACCAGAGCATCATTCAAAAACGAAACCTGAGATGCTTCACAAAATCACTAAAAGTGCTGTGAAAAGTTCAGACAAGACAAAACCAAAGGAAAATTTCTCATCATCAGGAAAATCAAATAGAAAAGAAAAGGGCAAAAAAAAAATTTACAACCTGGAACTGTTACAACTAGTCAAGCAATTAGGATACCAAAATTTTACTACATTAACTAGCTTTGTTTTGTTTTATAATTCCACTTCTAAATTCCCAATCCAGTGGTGCAAAAGACACTGTTAATAGAGAAATTTATCAACTTTAATCTTCTCAGCAACCATCAATGCAAGTGTAAACATTCCTTCATCTACACATATACAAGCAACAGTGAACAGCAGCACTATTCATAATCCGAGCAAATAATCAGTGCAAACTAACCCCAATAAAATAAAATTTACCACAAAAAAAAAAAAAAAAGAGGGAGCACCTTGGTTTCAGGTTTAGCTATGCCACGCTCAAAGAAAATCGGAGCAACGTGAGCAAAAACTCTCCGAAAGCCACTCAATTTCGTCATTCTGAAGTTTATCAAGTGCGGAAATGTACTCCTCGCGCTCCTCTCTGTACAATCATATCAAAGCACAAATCCATAAATTAAAACAATTCAAATTTTAAGCAATATTTCTTCGAAGTAAATTCAATGTCACGAGAATAATAGAAGCAATAATAAACTGAATTGGAGGTATCTTACGGACCAGAGAGGAGAGAACCGAAACCGCAGATGGAGACAAGGCCATCTGGAGATACGATCTGATCAAAATCGGAATCCTCTTTCAGCTCAAAGGGGAATATTTCCGGCGGTTGAGGGGTGAGTGGCTGCCTGAAGAAGTCGCCGTGAGACATGCCGGAGATTCGACGGAAACGAGAATGCGGGTAAATAGGAGGTATGGTCGAATAGTGTCGGGGTTGTCGTGGAATTTTGTGGGGATTTAAGGTGCGGCCATGTGAAAGAAATGAAGGATTGATAGCTGTGGACATATTATCTCATACGGCAGGGCAGGCTGGTAACCTCAAAAGTAGTTCAGCCTTATTAAAAAAAAGTAAAGTACACAAGACTTTCGTGTGCGGTGGTTTATGCTCTATTAACAATATTCGAACTCATTTTTTATTATACATATTCTTTTCATAGAATAATTTTATATATAGAAAAATTGATAAACCAGAAAAGGAACATGAAATGGGAGGACAAATTTGGTTAATAAAGGAATTCTAAAGTATTGAGCATAGGAGCAATTCTCTGTAACCTATATTTAATTTGTTGCTTTCCTTATTTTATTAATTTTAGCATTTATTGTTTTTTTTCCTTATTTTACTATTGCATGATTGGCATTGCAAAAGAGGGACTTTAATTATGAATAGAATTTTTAGTTTTGGTTCAATCTAAATATTTTGATTATAGGTTGGTTTTCAATTTTTGAAATCTATGAGCTTTAATCAAGCGTTAAATCTCTGGATCATGTTGCATCAAATTTAGTATCAAAGTTCACCAAGGATACTATCCAACACTAGCAAGCACTCGATGATAGAGTTTGGAAGAAGAAGATACACAAATCACCAACAAATTGACATGACCTTTGCTCAACATCACGTGATGTTGGAAGTGCTGGAGCATAGGGCGATCGATAGATGGTTGTTGAGGATATCAAGCTGCCACTCGAGCCACAATAGCATGGTTGTGGGTGCAAGGAGCTGCTGTCAAAGACAATGCAGCAACAAGATAAGGAGTTGATATAGCTGGCAATGTGACATTAGCTAAAGGGACTCATGATGATCTTTGGTATTGGAGATCTATTTTTTTATTTTTTATTTTTTTTACATTAACGAGATTGAAGATTGAGATGATGAAAATCACGCTGGATCTCAAACAAGTGCACATATAGAAAGAGAAAAAAAAATAAACAATGCTACAAGCACGTGGGAGTTTCACAAGTTTTTTTACCAGATGCCAGGTGTTGACACTGTTGAGAATTTATTTAACATGCACAATGAAAATTAAACAAAATTTTCAATTCCCACCAACGATTTATTTTGTATATAGATAGAAACTGTGATAGAAATTATACATTTCGTACATTTTGCAAACTCTTTTGCTGATCTTAGAACACAAACAATCACGATCTGCAATCCACGACTGTTCAATTATCCAGCCTCTAATGAGAATTCATACAAGGAACAAGAATGAGAGAATTAGAGTTTCTATTTTCTCGTGTTAGTAAGATAGTGAATTTTATTCTGTTCAATTTTTTTTTTGAAATCCTAATAGTTTATTAATATAAGTCCAAGTGGTATGATACGTCTCTTAACTTAACCTAATCAAATATTCAATTAATCTAATTAATTAAATTGGTTCATGAATTAATTAATCCAATTAATCAATTCGGGCATATTAACAAGCTAACTAATTAATTAATTGTCAAACACTTGTTAATTAATTAATTGGTGAATCACATTCTTTAGTTCTCATTTTGTGTGTGACACATTAGATTCTCAATCACGATACTAACGATATGAATTATTATTTTTAATCTAATCAAATCGATAAATTAAATACCTCATTTTATTTTATCATCAATTCACATCCGTTGACATAAATTGACATCTAGTAACGTGTTAGGACAATGTATGAGATGAGAAATATCACGTGGTATAACAAAATCAAACTTGTTCGTTTACCGTTAAACTATAATCCCTTTATCAATATGATCTGATCAATTACGAGATATGGATGTGTGTCAATCTCGATTATCGATTATATCTTTTATCCCACTATTAAGTCAATGTAAGTCGAAACTTTTTTTTTTACTATTGAGTATACTTTGGCCAAGAATTTCATTATTAACTTAATTAAATGAAATATTGATCATAATCTCTTACTATCTAAGAATGAAGAATTATATATTGATTATTCACAACTTTCATATGATTCTTGACATATTTGAATGATCATGTATTAATAACTCTTGGCAGAGCAACATCTAATATCATCAAAGTATAAATATCCTCATATAAGGTACTATGACGACCTCAAGTGGAAGGATCAATTACATTACCGAACGTTAAAGATTAACCACTGACACTCAGATAGTTATTTATGTGGAATCTTCCCAACAAGTCTCCAATGTTTTGTTCTAAAACAAAACATTCTCATGTTCATTTAAGTGTTATCACACTTTACCTTATGAGATCAGCTACTTGCTTCCCAAGTAAGAGATGTCACACGTGATGGTCTATTCGTAATAACGATATCTGTATCTTGTTATTACTTACGATCACAAATGATTTAAGATTCAGTCATATATGATTTGTATCTTATAATCACAACTCCTTGTGATTAATAAAATACCAAAACTTGAATCTCCGGATTCTATTATTTAATTTATTAGAATATAAATTCAACTAAATAATAGATATTGCCATTAAATATGCATCGATTATATATATATATTTAAAGTGTTTATATCCAATGTTAATTAGACTTAGAGCATAATACTTACACCTAGTGCCCAGAAATCACATAAGTAGTAATGCCTTATGGTTTTGCCCTCCTGACTTCCTTGACTAATTATTCAATCTGGTCTTGTATAACCTTCAACTATTTGGCTCACACCTATGGATGACTGTAATTACTGGATATAATTGATGTTTAGTTGGTTGATTCCCTGCCCCACCTTGATAGTGTGCTTTTATTTTTGAAAAAAAGGGAAGTGTGAAATTTTGTAACGGTTGAAAATATAAAGTACTGGATGTTAGTATGTAGTGCAATTTTAATTTGATGAACTTGAATTCGTAGTATTTGATGCATTACTTTATGCTAGTGTTGCTTGCTCAGATTTACTGTATACTGTCTATTTTAGATTCATTATAAACTACTATATGAAACATTGTTTAGTTCATGATTTTCTGGTTTGAACATTGTTTATTTCATGATTTTCTGGTGTGAGGATATATGAGTTAGGGGAGATGTGTGTTTTATGTGAGAACTGACCAAGGAAGAATAGTTTAGCACATATTTGATCAACACTCAACACACACTCACAAACATGACAATTAAAATTCAAAATCGATTTTTGAAATTAAGCTAAGCCAAATGGGAGATTTTTCATATTTTCACATATTATTTTTTGGCTTATTTAATATATAAATTGATTTTTTTAATGTCAAGAAAATTGCCAAAAATGTGAAAAGAAGGATTCAAGTCCAACAAACAGTCAGTCCGAACTGGTAAGTTATCTCAATAGAATGTTACAGCTGTATTTTTAGGGCTTTGATACACATAACATGATTCGTTGTTATTTTACCATAATGCAAATAATGCAGAATTATTTATTTATCATTCTGGATACTCCATTAAATTCTCATTTTGCATTCTCATTTTCAACTTTTGTGGACCTCTATTTTTGAATTTAGTGGACATTTGAGATCTCAACAGCACTTCCCATTGACTTCTGTGCGAACAATGCCACAAATAAAAAGGTTGATTTCCATTTTTGCCCTTGCCATATATTTTTTGAGGATGTTTGAGTGACACAATGAGGGTAAAATGGTCCATATTCATTTCCAACTGCCCATGTCAGATGTATTCAATTTTGACAACCTGATAAACCTTTTTAATTCAAAATTATTTTTGCTACTGTAGCATAATGAGATGAGATGAAAAATCTCATTAAAATGAGATTCAAACGGGGCTTATTAACATATCAAAGATATCTTTTGTAATATGATTATATTTTTACCTTGTTTTACTGCATACAATCTTGCTGATTACTTTATATAAGGAAGAAAAAAGATTAGAATCAAAGCTTTGAAAAAAAATCCACACAAGCCCTTGACCTAGAGCAGCCTTGTTCTACGGCCATCGTGTAAGTTCAACCGGACATATAGTTCATTGAATATATTCAAAGTCAACCATTCTCTTCAATGTATTTTTTGAGAAACAAAATAACGTGCGGTAATGTACAATTCTATTAATTGATAAAGTTAACGTGAGTCACTTTTTCAACAAGTCAAAAGAAGAAGATATGAGTTGCTCATAGATTTATTTTGATTGTTATTTGTTAATTTTACGAAATTACAAAATTAAGACTATTGCATTTTTTTATCGTTTAATTTAGCGGATTGTTTGACCCTTGGCATGGGAGCCATGGATGTTTCCCTTCATGATTTATCACGTGTAACATCCTACACATTGCATGAAAACTGTTAAAAATTGAGTATATGAAATTTTGATTGACTAACTGTCATCTAGAATTATAATAGTGAAATTAAAATTTATTTTTAATTTACACAAACGTCCATTGGCCGGGGGTATATTTACATATATAAGGGGAATTTACAAAAAAAAAAAAAGTCTAATTCATGCTTTTCAATAAAAAAAATGTCTAATTTCAAAAACTCTGGTAAAAATAGCTAAATTTAGTATTAAATTGTCTATTATACCCTTAATGAAAAATAAAGCAATTTTTTTTCACTTTGTCATGAATTTCGAGAAAAAGAAGTAGCTTCCATGAGAAGTTACGTTAAAATGACGTTCTCGACATTTTAAAAGTTGTCAACGACATTTGAATCATGTTTATCTTAATACTTCATTTGTCTATAAAGAGATTTCATTCCTAATTTAAGAATTCTCTACATTTCATGAAGTTCTTGACATTTGAAATGTAGTTCTCGATATGTAATATTCGTGTCAATGAGAAATATAGCATTTATTGTGATATGTACTTTTTAAATAAATAAGGTAGGTTATGTATCAAAATTTTATTGATCAACAAATTTTTTAATTGTATGCAATGGAATTATAAATTGTTAATAGTGATGTTTTGGTCTAAAATGTTGCAAATTTGATATTGAACAAATTTTGGACATTTTTACAAATGGACATATGAAAGTGTAATTTCGTCTAATATATAATTCATAAATAATATTCTGAGCCAACAAATCCAGTTTAACATGCGTGGAACTGAAGAACAAATATCAAGATTAGATTAGATTGTTGATTCCTCCGTCAGAGAAATCTGTAGATACTTGAAGCAAAGTAATAAATAAGGTAGAAGGATCCAATGTGCTTTTATGGGAAAACATCATATATATAGTCTTGAAGAAATAACTCTAAAACCAAATTGAGCCAGATGTTTGGCTAAGTTAAATTTGATTGAAATGGAAAATTCTCTAAACTATTATGGTTGCAGCAATCAAACTCAGAATGGCTGCCGCTGCCTGTGTTATGGAATCGGATCCCCCAAAATAAGAAACCACAGAAGCTGAACTTTTCGCAGGTGAACCTGAAATCATGAACAGATGGATTAGATAGATGTAAAATAAGCCAATCTCTCATAATTCAAAATTAGCAGTAACCAACTTACTACTATTAGAAGAAGGTGGAGATGGTGAAACAGTTGGTGTAGAGGCTGTAATACAAGGGAACAACATTAAGTTAGAAATATAATCATGAAAATCATTTACTTGGTAGCATTGTAATCTGGTTAACTAAGGTCCGTTTCATTACAAGAGTGAAATTTGGATGGAAATAAAATGAATTCCAGAAAATTAAATTGCTTAGAATTGTTTTCTTGGGAATTGTCAATTAATTGTGTTTAATTGGTATAATTTTCGACGTGAAAAATATTTAAATTTTAAAATTTTTGGTGTTTGTTTGGCTTTGTTTTTTATGGAAATTGTCCATTAAAGAGAATTTTTTTTTTCTCACTATTGGTGATAAAATTTGTGTCCATTGCCAAAAATAATAATAATAATAATAATGGTGGGAAAATAGTTTCCTTCATTTTGAGGAATTGGTGCACGTGGAATTAATTTTCCATGGAAAAAAAACCTATCAAACAACCATTTCTATTTTCCATGGAAAATATGCCTAAGATTAATTAACAAAATCAAAATTGATTATATATTTCGGGTGTTTCAATTTCATTCGTTATAATTGAACTAAAAAGAAAATAGAGCCATAGAATGCAACTAAATACTTTGAAATATAATGATTCATCAAATTAAAAGATACTGGATCTGTGTAACAAATTAATTTATCAATTGGAAAGTAATCTGGAGGAAAATAAATTTATAAAATATCAAAAATTTCTTCAGTTTCAAAAAAGACTCGCCATAAATCCAAGATTTATAATTTCAAATTCATACAAGTTTAGTAAAATTAAATTCATGTATTAAATCAATTCCAAATCTCTGTATATATATATATATCTCACCTGTTTTGCAAACGGATGTATCAGCGTTAGAACCACAATGCTTTGCCATATTGAGAGCATCCTCTTGCGTTGCATTGAGGCCTTTCATGATTTTGGGATTGTTAAAAACGGCACAAACACACTTACTATCGTCGGCTATAATCTGCTTCAGTGGGACACAACAAGCTGCTGGTGGTGTAGAAGATGACTTCAAATAGGGTTGGCATGGAAGAAGCTTTTGCATGCAAGGCAAATTTCCGCCGCCGCCCTGCGAAAAACCCACAGAAACCCATGAACACAACACTAAAAAGAAGAAGCAAAAAGACTTGGAAGCCATGTATCTGATGCAAAGAAGTGTTTTTTGCAGTTATGATGATGAGAACTGTTCAGGTTTTGAATTCTTCTTGTAAATATTATTTTCTATGTGTGGGTTTATATAGAAAGGGAAGTTAAGCGATGCAATATTTCGGTGAGATTTAGAACCAAGAAAGTAGGAACCGTTTTTGAGGTAGTTACAAATGTTTTATCTCCTAAATGATTTTATTCTCTTTAATTAGAAAGAAAAACAATTCAATAAAATGGACGGTCATGTTGTAACACAATATTTTTTTGAGCAAAATCCACATTTTCAAGAAAAAATTGCTTTGCCTCTCCAAAATAATGTGGATTTTGTTTGGTGTTTGGCAATGGCTTATGTCAAAGATAGGCCCTTTTTTTTTTTTTTTTTTTGGTTT
>CAIGRB010058815.1:51583-69090 GCA_903798255.1 Fraxinus quadrangulata
AAAAAAAAAAAAAAACACAAATGCTTAAATTTCTTCTTCAATGCTTGTCCAATCCTACAAATCATTTACCATGAGTCCATTTAAGCACTAAAACAATCCTAAAAAGCGCAAATTTTGTTTGAGGATAGTAATTATGAGTACAAGTGTCATTTCAAAATTTTATTACATTTGTTCTCTTCTTCCATTCTTCCAAATTTTGTTCTTGCATATTATTCACCCCAACAATCAGCAAACCAATAAAATAATTGCTATTATCTGTTAGATTAGACTTCTATATGTCCTTCATGATAGTAAATATCTTGTTCTGTAAATGAGATAAAATTGTCGTGACTGTCCAAAAATATGTGAACAATTCTCCAAAAAAATAAATAAATACATATTTTACAATATGGATGGTCTAATCTGACAACCGATTTGGCACAAAAAATGTCCACACCATAATATTTAACAAACTTAACACAAAAGAAAGGAAAAATCCCCAAAACAAAAGGCCGGTCAATTCCGCAACAAAAGGCCAAAGAGTTCAGTATTTTCAAAATAATATTTCTAAAACAAAATTCCACGCCACAATTACCATTACTATAATCTTCCGAACTTATACAACGAAAAACTAAAAATAAATAACTTTCATAAACTCTCATTCTTTCACAAAACACAACTACTTAACGAATCCTGGACATAATCATTAAACTAATGTTGATATTCCGAACAAAAAAATTAGTCAATCGCCCAGTCGCGTGGAGAGCATAATCATTAGACATGATCCGGTCATCGCCGGGTCATTCCTGGATCCAAAGTTAAAAAAAAGAAAAAAAAAAAAAAAACTTAGATATAACTATAAGTGTTAAAGTAGATTCTGAATTAAAAGTTGTCCAAAAATCTTCAAGAAATCTTGATCCAAGCTCAATTTAATCAACAAAACAAACACCAACCAAGGACGCTCGATCCATAACTTTAACACTTGATTGCCACAAGTTTACTCACCCGATGCACTGGGTGATTGGATTGCAAGTCACAAATGAAGAAGAAATAGAGTAGCAATTAGAACCTCAAGGAAGAAGAACCAAAAACCAGTCGAACCTCACATTTTTCTCTCTTTCTCACAAACCAACACACTCCCACACGGTTGGAAAGAGATGAATATATATAACACTAGTTAGGTCACTCCAATTGGGCCAAAGTTCATTAAATGGGCTACCATATATCACCATCCAACTAATAACCACAACTTGGGCATCCACGAGTGTTGGACCACGAGCAACATTAACTCAATTAAGTTGTTTCTAGTGACCCCAAGTTATTTTCAAGTCGAGCCATCACTAAAGTGTCGATATAAATTATCCAACATCGGTTTAACATCATTATTCGAGATTTATTGGATATCAAAAAACTCAACTGATCTCCACCTTGATACCCAATTAATCTGCAAGCAATCAAAACACAGAGTTAAACTTGCACAATCAAGGCAACCAATAAAATTGGAATCACAAACCTTACCTCATATTTCGGATTCGAAACACATATCATACCTGCTCCATATACTTACAAGGGTTAAGTCAAGAACGTCCAAGTAGAAGCAGATAACTTCAGTAATTAATCAAGAGCAAATAAACATGCGATGGAAATATCATATAGGATAATGCATAGATCTTTCCAAAATACGTTCACACATGACAATAGATTAACACCAAGTTAATCAAGCACACGGCCAACACATATGCAACAAATGCATAAATGGCCCTACGAAAAGATTTCACTATACCTATCTTATCCCATTCTGTGTTACTCACACCTCGAGAATATATATCTCACCTCATCGCCCATCAAGCTCACCAGGCTGACCACTCAACTCATGTCTAACGGTAGACCTCTATAGATCCTAAGTCTTTGGGATAATCCTTTATCACCACATCACTTCTCCCAACCTAAGTGGATAATAGGTCTCCACCTAACAGAAATGGTGAAAATGTCTCTCTCACACTCTAACTGATCAGGATCTCTTATCAAATAAAGGATTTCAATATTTGATCACTTCTTTACTCGTAATCAAATGTCACACTCCACATCCTCAGTACAAACCACCAATATATCCCTAGGTATCTATACTCTATCTCACTGAAAGACATATAACACACTGCTAATGCATCTTAACCCACTATACATGCAAACACATTACACAAATTAATCAGATGGCTCTCAAAATTCATGCAAATGCGTATATCAAACATATTGAAATGCACATATAACCATACAATATAATAAAGCAATCACACACATGCAGAAATGCACACGCAGTAACTAAATTTACTCTCAATAAACCTCACTAGAGTCATCACTTAACCCTAACCACATTCGCCTCGTCTCTAACCTCATCTTTCCTTTTATTATCATTCCTAGTACAACATATTTCACCATGTCCAAATTTACTGCAGTTAAAATACATGTTATTATTCACACTTGCCTTAGAACAAATTTGTCATCAAAAGTTTGATGAAAAACCTTTTCGTTTTGCCAAATTAAAAATCACATTTTTTCATTAAAACCGCACAACTTAAAACGTGTTTTCATTTTTACCAAAAATACTCAAAATACAAAATGCAACCAAACGATGACCACAAGATAAGTACAGACACAATTCACACAAAATTGTCAAATAAACTTTCCTAAGGTCACGTGCAATTTTAATAATGGAAAATAATTGACAACAAATTCACGAAGAATTTAAGGCAAATAATTAACAAGTAATTCTTAGGTCTAACAATAGGCAATTGTTATCCCTTTATGGTAATCTCAACCCTAATGTCACCCCACACGATGATTTCTAATGCGAAAAGTAAATCGTTATCCAACACAATAACAATAACTGCAATAATAAAAAGGAAATGACACGATACCAAGTGGACCGCGTCTGAAGGTTCGTAAATATAGAGATATACAAATTCACTGTTTTGGGGCTATCACTATTCGTCCAAAAGCTTCCGGCTACAACAGTAACACAAAATGACATTCGATACCCGAACATCGAAGGGCAAAATCGTTCAATTTTCACCGTATCACCCGAAACTGAAAACGAACACCACCATAAGGTTTGCCATGCCACCAAAAACATTCTGCTTGAAGACGTCATTGCCAAAAAACTCCAACGCGCCTTCTTACGCCTCCATCGTCTCTATGTACGAGCTTCATATGCCGACGATATACGCCACCCAGACCACCACGCATCGGACCACTAGGTGCGTCTCCTCCTGCATAGTCCTCCAATGGTCACCGTTTTTCCAAAAGATGAGCGATTTCTCCGGAAAACGCAAAAACATGTCCAGTTCGTTTTTGCAAAATCTGGACAGTTTCTGTCTCTATTTTCTGCCGATTTTTAGCAACGTTTCTAGGCACTTTTGGTCGATTTTTCACTCCAAAAACCATAGATTTCACTGCTACCCTTGCCCTGATACCATTTGTCGTGGAAATCTTCGAGAAATCTTGATTCGGGTTCAGTTTAATTAACCAAACAAACACCAACCCAGTAGGCCGACCCATAACTTTAACACTTGGTTGTCACAAGTTTACTCACCCACAAAGAATATACTTGGTGATTGGTTTGCAATCCACAAAGGAAGAGGAAATAGAATAGCAATTGGAACCTCAAGGAAGAAGAACCAAAAACCGGCCAAACTTCACTTTTTTTTTTCTCTTTCTCACAAACCAACATACTCCCACACAACTGGAAAGAGATGGATATATATAGCACTAGTTAGGTCACTCCAATTGGGCCAAACTTCACTATCACCATCCAACTAATAACCATAACTTGGGTCATCCACGAGTGTTGGACCACGAGCAACATTAACTCAATTAAATTGCTTCTAGTGGCGACCCCAACTTATTTTCGGGTCGAGCCATCACTAAGGTGTCGATATAAATTATCCAACATCGATTTAACATCATTCTTCGGGATTTATTGGGTATTAAAAAAGCCTAACAAAAGTTCATCTATTAATTGAAATATATAAATCAAATTTTCTCTTTTTGAAAATTAAATATAAGATCTATACGTGTTTTTCACATTACTTTGTTTTATTTCTATTTATCATTAAATTTTTGTTTGTCATATTTTTTAGAACAAATAAATATCAATGTTTTAAAAATCGATCCGTGCATCGATCCTAAAAAGGATAAAGATCAAGGTCAAGGTTCAAACGGTCAAATTGGGGCAGAACTAAATGCCAAAATTAAGTAAATAAATACATACAAAAACAATAAAATATTATAACAAAATTATATATATTTTTTAATTTTAGAACTACGAATTCAAAATAAATATGAATTCATGTTTGTCAATTAGATTTATTATCATATAATTTATTTTAAAGTTTCAGAAACTTATAACTAATATGTCCAAAATAATTTGCATTTTTCAATTAAAATTGTTTGTGCTTTGGAAGATCCATGATTTAAATCCATGTTATTATAGAATGAAGTAAATAATTAAGTGATCATTTAATATTTCAATTGGCCATAGCTTATATCCCTTATCCAACACCGAGGGCACTGTAGCTTTTATTCCTTATCTCACATCGGATGATCGAAGGAAAATTTGATGAAGAGTTTCTTTTAAAAAAATTCAAAAAAATAGGAAAATTAACTTTATAAAAAGGGTGAAAAATCATGACTGTGTTTTCGGTCAACTGGCCGGTTTGTTGATTTATTTATCAGTTTTCTCTTTTCCGGTTAATATATAATAATCGGATCAAATTTGAGGCCGGTTCCTAGTTTCACTAGTTGAATCGATTGATAGAGTTCGATTTTGACAACATTGATAAATAGTTAAAGTATTTTTGAAAAAAATATAATCTAAAATTAAGTTTGTGATATATAAATTTGGCGAGAACAAAAATAATGGATACCTAGTGTAAAAGCAAGCTCTTGAAAACTTGAGGTCCTTGGTTCGAAACTGCACATTCTCCTTTTTATGAATTTTCAAAAAAATTATGTTGAAAATTTGCAAAAAACTGGCTAGTTTAAACTAATCGATTCATTGGGTTTGAGCAAAATTTGATCGATTCAAGTGGGCCAATGGCGGTTCAGTTGTGCATTCAACAAACTGTGCTAACTCGATCAACCACATAATCTGATCGGATCGATCAGTCGTTTCAATTCAAGTTTAATAACTTTATTTGGGAGTAACATACTTTAAAGATAGAGACTACTATAAAGAGAGGCGATGAGATGAAGAAGATAATATAGAAATAATGTTGACAATGGAGATGACAAACTTTAGAGAAGGGTTTATGATTTTATGACAAGCAAAGTGGGATGAAGGATGAAAGACCTTCTCAAGGAGAGAAATTTATGAGAGAGATTACTCGGATTTGGATTTGTTGAAATGAAATGAGGAGAAAGAAAAAGGAGAGAGAACCAACGTTTTTCAAATAAATTTTACTAATTCAGCTCAACTCTTAGCCTCTATTTGGTGGAGGATTAAAATCAGATTTCTAATAAATTTGGATAAAAGTTGGTGAATTGTGTGGTTAAAAATTTTTAGATTCTATAAAATGTGTGGTTAAAATTAATTATTGATTTTAATTTAAATTAAAATCTGAATTTTAATTTTTATTAAACATGGGCTTATAATAAGTATTTGATTGGAATCTATATTTCATTTTAGGAGTATTTTTTTGGTAAAAATCTCACTAAGATGATCATTTATAGAAATCTTTTAAAAGTTGCCATCTTTAAAATGACCCACATGAAAAGACTTTAGATCAAATTTCCTCTTTACTAGAGTTTAATCATGATAAAACAACTTCATTACTATTTACTACTTGATGTGAACTCACTTAACAATTGTAACTACAGAACCCACGACAAATTAGACCAATCCAAAAAGGACAAGAATCAACGTTTAAAAAGCTCGACTCAATAAATTATTGAACAAAAAACTATGACAATAACTAACAATATCTTGACCCGAGATCACAAAACTTGTAAACCTTACTTTGAATTTGCAGAACGCCACAGTAATTTAATTTTGATAAATTCAAAATTAAATAATGAAGAACGAGAAGAAAGCAAATTATTCTCGCGATAATAATCTTAATAATTGTATATTTACACAAAATATAATGAGTCATATATATAGAGAACACATAAAACCTAGTTAATAACGAAATTTAAGCCTTAAAGATATCAAAAATATATCATACAAAAGTTTTAACTAAAATAGAAGATTACGCGAAAATTTGAAAATTTTGCTGGAAATACATTATGCGGCCGCATAGTGTAATTCTATGCAGTCGCATAGATCAATAGAGGCCTTCTCCTTTGGGCTTGGTAAATGGGCTATGCGGTCGCATAGTTGTTCCCTTTCAGCTTCTTTATCCAATGTTTGAATCAAGTTACTCCACTTCGTTTCATCCCTCATGCACAATATCAAACTTGTCTCTTTGCTTGCCATGATCATTGTTTCATCCATAATAGCTTGAGCATTTAGTTTCATCACTTCTTTGACTCGCTTCGCCCACGACCTGATCATTGATCCTTTCTCAACGATCAACAGATCAGTGCTCGGACTTTTCCTCATATCATGTATCACATCATCCCCTCCCTATTCGAAAGGATTCGACCTCGAATTTGTACCTGCATCAAAGAGAGAAAGATCAGAGACGTTAAAAGTAGTCAAAATATTTTACTCACCTGTAAGATCTAATTTGTAGGCATTGTCATTGATCCTTTCAAGAACTTGGAATCCCCATGGTTACAACTTCAACTTTCGTTGTTCTAGAAAACGCTCTTTTCTCAAGTGCACTCAAACCCAATATCCTGGTTCAAATGTAACGTGCTTTAGACCCTTATTTGCTTGAGAAGTATAATGTTCATTTTTCTTCTCAATTTGTAACATTACCTTTTTATGGAGGGATTTCACTAAGTCAGCTTTCTTCTTTCTATCTAAACTACCCATTTCACTCACAGGTAAATGAATTAAATCCAAAGGTGTTAGTGAATTAAAACCCTATACAATTTCAAAAGGCAAGTAAGTAGTAGAATGCGTGACCCTATTATATACAAATTCTATCATTGGTAAACACTCCTCCCAACTCTTCAAATTCTTATGAACTATTATGCATAACAGTTGTATCATAGTCATATTAACTACCTTAGTGTGTCCATCAGTTTGCAGGTGATGGGTAGTAGAAAATAATAGCTTGGTCCCTAAATTATTCCACAAAACCCGCTAAAAGTGACTAAGGAATTGAACATCCCTATCCAATACAATGCTTCTAGGAATCCCATGTAAGCGCACCACTCACTTAAATAATAGATCTGTTATATTGATGGCATCATCGGTCATATGACATGGGATGAAATGTGCCATCTTACTAAATCTATCTACCTCCACAAATATAGAATCCCTTCATTTCTTAGTCCTAGGTAAACCCAACACAAAATCTATAGACACATCAACCCAAAGTTTACTAGGAATAGATAATCGTGTATATAAACCCTGAAGTAAAACCTTAAATTTCACCTGTTTACAAGTGGTGTACCTACTACAAATTCGATCAACATCTACTTTCATCTTTGACCCATAAAAATGTCCACTTAATATCTCTAAGGTCTTTTTAATCTCAAAATTACCCATTAGACCTCTACTATGTGCATCAGTACTAATAATTCTCTCATTGAACATTTATGAGTACATAACTTATTTTTCCGAAATACATACTCATCATGCCTAAAGAATCTATCCATAGCACCCTTATCACATGATTCGTATATATTAGAAAAATCTGGATCATTAGCAATATAGAACCTAAAGACAATATAAGTACGTACATCCTTGACAATGCATCCACTACCACATTTTCTTTACCTTATTTATACTGAATAACATATGAAAATGTCTCAATGAACTCCATCCACCTTACATGTCTTTTGTTTAGCTTGCCTTGACTCCTCAAGTTCTTCAAGGACTCATGATTGGTGAGAATCACGAACTCCTTTGGCTCATATAGTGCTGCTATGTTTCCAAAGCTTGAACTAATGCATACAACTCATTGTCATATGTAGGATAATTAAGAGCTGCTCCACTTAGCTTTCACTAAAGAAACCTATTGGTCTTCATTCATGCATTAAGACAGCTACAATATCTATTCATGAGGCATCACATTCAATCTCAAAAGTATTGTTAAAGTTAGCTAATGATAAAATCGGTGCAGTACACAACCTATTTTTAATAGTATTAAAAACATCTTCTTGTTGAACACCCCAATGAAATCATACACTTTTATTTATAATCTCCGTGAGTGGTGTGACAAGTTTGCTAAAATCTTTAACAAAATGCCCATAAAAGCTAGTTAATCCATGAAAGCTTCTTACCTCGATTATGCTTTTAGGTGTTGGCCACTCCTTGATGGATTTGATTTTATCCTCATCCCCTTCAATACCCTTAGCAGTAACGACATAACCAAAAAAACAACTTTTTCTATGCAAAATGTGTACTTTTTAAAGTTAGCATAAAATTATTCTTGTCTTAAGACCACAAGCACACATCTCAAATACCCCATATATTCATTTAGATCCTTACTGTACACCAAAATGTCATTAAACTAAATTACTACAAATTTACTTATGAATGCACGTCAAATATGATTCATTAATCTCATAAATATGTTAGGCGCATTAGTAAGTCCAAATGACATGACTAACCACTCATACAACCCATGTTTAGTTTTAAAAGCAATTTTTCGTTCATCTCCTTCCCTCATCCTAATCATGAGATAACAACTTTTAATGTCAATTTTACTAAATATGTATAATCCATGTAATTCGTCTAATATATCATCTAACATAGGAAAAGGATGACGATACTTTACTGCTATATTGTTGATGGCCTTGCAGTCGACACACATTCTCTAGGTTCCATATTTCTTTGGCACACAGCTCCAGGTATGAAATCAATTTGATGTTCAATACCTCGAATGGGTGGTAGCCCACCGGGCATGTCTTCCGAAAACACATCTTCGAATTTCTTCATTAAAGAAGTAGCCAATCTAGGGAGGGGTGTGTTAGATTCCTCAATATTAAGGAATGACTTCTTATAAACCAACAAGACCATAAGTCAATTCTCAACTACTGCTCTCTTCAACTCACTTCCTTTTGCAAAAAAATTCACTTTCGACTTTTCTCTCCTCTCACAAGACTCTTTTACTTTTATCTCTTGTGGCTCTACTCTTTTTTTTCTTACATTTAGCCACGTCACTGTTTTCTCTCTTACTCTCGTGTTATGAAATGTCAATCACACTCCCCTTTTCTCTCAATCTTTTTTTTCCTACTTTTCAACTTGATTTGATCTTCATACACTTATTGTGGTGTCATGGCGCAAGAGTAATAGATTTTCCATCCTTAGTAAAGCTGTACATGTTTTTGTACCCGTCATGAATCACCTTCCATCATATTTCTATGGCCTCCCCAACAAAATATGTCCGACATGCATAAGAACTATATCACTTCATCATGATACCGTCCAATTGAAAAACTCACCAATACTCTCCTATTCACCTTAACCTCTCCACACTCATTCAACCTTGCAATTTATAAGGTCTATGACGTTTTAGCATAGTTAATCCCAATTTTTTAACAAGTGTTATGCTAGCCACATTGGTACAACTACCCCCATCAATAATCATACATCATAACTTTTTGTTGACGTAACATCTCGTATAAAACATGTTCTCCCTTTGTTGCTCCAAGTCATCCACTTTGATTTGAGCACTATGTAACCAATAGTTTTCCCACTACATACTCAACTACCTCACCATAGCTAGTTTCCTCCAATTCGGGCATGTCATTATATTCACCCTCACCCTCACTAACCACTTCTCTATTGTCTCGCAAGATCATCGTTATTTTGTTTGGACATTGAGAAACAATGTGTTTCGATCCCAAACACCAAAAGCATTTGATATCCCAATTCCTAGGTGGTTGGAAATCCACCTTAAGTGTAGCCTTGCTAGAAACTTCCTCATTTTTCTTTGGTAGCTCAGTCCTACTGAAGGAGCCACATCACCTTTATTGTTATCCCACTTCGATTTTCAAAAGAGTTAGAACCCGAAGAGCCCGATGGATACCTAGCTGTTCCCTTCCACTTCAATTGTCTTTCCACTTTCATAGTTACATGTAGCATGTCTTCCACCTCCACATAATGCTACAACTCTACCACGTTAGCTATATCCATATTCAAACCATTAAAAATCTGGCCATGGTGGCCTCTCTATCCTCCTCAACATTTGCTCTAATCATCGCAATCTTCATCTCCTTATTATAGTACTCCACACTCTTAGAACCTTGGTAGAGAGGCTTTGTAATTTTTGATGAAACTCCCGATAATAATGATTAGGCACAATCCTCTTCCTCATGATAGCCTTCAATTCTTCCCAAATATTAATAGGCATCTCATGGTTCTTCCTCCTAGATGTTACTACTTGATCCCACCAATTAATAGCATAACGGTAAATTCAAGCACTGCAATTTTTATCTTCTTTTCCTCTGAGTAGTTATGGCAATCAAATATCAACTGCATTTTCTTTTCCCACTCCAAGTATTTTTCTAGATCACTAATTCCTTTGAATGAATGAATTGTCATTTTGATGTTGTCCATACTTCTATCAATACTATCTCCAACAAGATCTCTACCCCTCATTTAATGCCTAACTCCTCTATCTCTCATTCTTCCTAACTGACATCCATCAATGTATCTTCATTAATATCACTATCCGCTTCCCAATCACCAGCATATTCCGCTCTATGGTTTTGCCTTTCTTGCCTCGTTACGTTAGAAATTTTTCTAGATTGTTCCCGACATAAATTAGCAAGCACTGTATCTCACCTATCCAATCTGTCTTTCACATCCTCAAACAACCTTTCGAACCATCGTATCACCTCATCCTGTATGTTGACTTGATTATCCTTCCCATTTGAAGTAGAACCGTCCCTGTTAGACATCTTAAATCTATTTTGATATTTACCTCATGTGTATACGCTCGTGTATCACTCAAATTATTTTTCCCTACCACTTTGCCTTTTTCCACTCAATGCTTTCTTTCAAGTGCTTCAAAGAATTAAATCGACCTCAATCAAGATTTTAACCCTTGTGGAGTCCAAACAAATAATTGAGTAAGGAAAGTGATCTAGAATGACTCAAGAAGTAGAAATTTGACTTTAAATGAAACGCAATAGATGAATTAAAAAATAACGTATTTTTTAAATTCAGACTGAACACTTTAGAATTTGATTTTTTTTTACTCAAAAATGAACTTGTGCATCCGCTAACAATTTTTTTCTAATTTTTATTTATTTTTACTTGAAAATTCAACTAGATACTGGCAAAAGAAACAAAAACATATTTGGATGCTAGATTAGCAAACAAACAAGTTTTGATATTTCTTTTTTTGGTATTTATGGATTGGAGAACGCGAAGAACAAGAAGAATGAAAAATAAAAAGACAAAAAAAGAAAATAACTAGAATATAACCTTGATTTTTGAAGTCAAGCTCAATACCAACTGCTGCAAACCCACGTAACAATTGTAGCTACGGAATCAACGACAAATTAGAACAATCCAACAAAATCAAGAATCAAGTTTGAAAAGCTCGACCCAATAAATTATTGAACCAAGAACCAAAATAATCATTAACAATATCTTGACCCGAGATTACAAAACTTATGAACATTACTTTGAATTTGTAGAACGCCATAAGAATTTAATTCTTGATAAGTTCAAAATTAATCAATGAAGAACGAGAAGAAAGCAAATTAGCCTCGCGATAATAATTTTAATAATTGTGTGTTTACAATGAATATAATGAGTTCTATATATATGGAATCCATAAAATCTAGTTAAAAATAGAATTTAAGTGTTAAAGATATAAACAATATATCATACAAGAGTTTTAACTAAAATAGAAGAGAAAATTTAAAAATTTCACTGTCGAAAATACACTATGCGGCTGCATAGTGTAATTCTATGCGGTCGCATAGATAAATAGAGGCCCTTTCCTTTGGGCTCGGTAAAGGAGCATCTCACCGTATGCCTTGAACAACTATGCGGTCGCATAGTTGTTCATTTCAACCTCTCCGTCCATTGCTTAAATCAAGTTACTCCACTTTGTTTCATCCCTCATGTCCAACATAAAACTTGTCTCTTTGCTTGTCATGATGATTGTTTTGTCCACCTCACTTAAGCAAGTAGTCTCATCGCTTCTTTGACCCTCTTCGCCCGCAACTTAGCCACTGGTCATTTCTCAACGATCAACGGATACTTGCCCGGACTTACCCTCGTATCATGGATCACATCACTACCATTCTAAAAAGCGTCGTCTACACTAGGTGCGACTAGACGTAAAGGGAGACCAAAATGTTTTGCTTCGTACTTTTTCATTTTTTCCATATTTTTTGCGCCTTCGCCACTTTTTTACATCTTTCATTATTATTTTTAGGAAAAATTATAGTCACGGTATCAAAACATTCATCTAGTAACAAACTTTAACCAAATATTTCATCTGTATCGCCCACGGTACCAAACATTTCAAAAATTCGTACCTAGAGTTCAAATGGATGGAAACCTTCCATTGACCGTTAGTAGACTCCATAAAATAACTATGACCAAATCTACAAAGGATAAAATTGTAACTTTACAATATTTTTCCACTAAAATAATGAAAATATTAAATAAAAAGGAAGAAAAGAAAAAAAAAACAAAAAAGGGTTATCTCCCTCACAAACTTTACCCCGAAATTCAGCTGCCGCTGCTGTTCACTCCCAGCACCATCGACCTCTAGCCACCACCATCGATATCACTGTCGCACTACCAGGATTTCCATCTTTGTCTATGTTTTTTATTTTTAATTTTAATGGCTACTATGGTGATGGCATAAAGAAGAAGAACCCGAAACACGGGAAGAAGTCACCAGAAAATTAGCAGTCGTGGCTGAAAATCTTTATATCTTTATACAAACTAAAAGTCTCGATGGAAAAAGATATATCTTTGTTATAGTCAATGATTTCTCTAGGTTTACGTGAGTAGAATTTCTAAAGAAAAAATCTGATGTGTTTGAAAGACTTACGTAATTACTTATACAAAAAATTGACTATTGAAAAAAATCATGAAGGGGTTAAAATAGGGAAAATCAGAAGTGACCATGGCAAGGAGTTTGAGAATGCCCCTTTTTTAAAATTCTGTGAAAAGCACGGTATTTTCCATGAATTCTCTGCTCCTAAAACCCTAGAACAGAATGTTGTAGTTGAGAGAAAGAACAAATTATTTCAAGAAATGGCTAGAGTAATGTTGAAAAGTAAGAAACTCCTATTAATTATGGGTTAGTCAATTAATAATGCCTACTGTATCCTGAATCGTATCTTCTTAAAAACAGATACTAGATAATCACCTTATGAAATTTGGAAGGGTAGAAAACCTAAGATTCACTACTTTTACATCTTTGGAAGCAAATGCTATGTGTTAAATAACAGGAAACACTTGGAAAAATTTGATCCTAAGAGTGACAAAGGGGTACTCGTTGGGTATTCTGAGAACAGCTGAGCCTATAGAGTGTACAACACGAGAACTCAAACTATTATCGAATCCATTAATGTTAAAATTGACGATATTAATGACTAATCTTCCTATTCGCAGGAACCCAAGGTCAATGTATTGGAAAAATATACTGATACAAGATAGAACATTTAGGAAATCAGCACAACAGAACCTAAAAATGTCGGTCAACCAGAACCTCGAGAAATCAAACCTGAAGAATATGAATTGATCACTGTAGGTGCAGACTCACTAGAAAAAGATGATATTGAACAACGAAGAAGGAAACAACCACCTAACTAGATTCAGAAAGCTCATCCTCTAGATAATGTACTTTCGAATTGTGGAAACGGAATAGTGACTAGAAGAAAACTTGTCACCGAACTCAAAAACGTGTGTTATGCCTCTCACATTGAACAAAGAATGTTTCTGAAGCACTAAATGATGAATCATGGGTGTTAGCCATGCCTCAAGAACTGGCTCAATTCGAACGAAACAATGTTTGGGAGTTGGTGCGTAAACCAACAGATGCAAATGTTATTGGGACCAAATGGATCTTAAAAAATAAATCAGATGAGTATGGTAACGTTGTTAGGAATAAAGAACAACTTGTAGCACATGGATACATCCAAATTGAAGGAGTGAATTTTGAAGAGGCCTTTGTTCTAGTAGACAGACTTGAATCGGTTAGGCTTTTGCTATTTGTACTACCAATTAGGATTCAAACTATTTCAGATAGATATCAAAAGAGCCTTCTAAATGGGAATCTAAATAAAGAAGCCCGTGTCGAACAACAAAAATGATTTATTGTCCCATATCAATCAGAACATGTATTTAAGCTTAAAAAGGCAGTATATGGGCTAAAATAAGCTCCTCGAGCTTGGTATGAAAGGCTTCCAACATTTTTGCTCGAAAAGGGATATACAAGAGGTAGAATTGATAAAATGTTGTTCATTAGACACCTGATCTAATTGTAGCACGAATCTATGCTGATGACATTGTATTTGGATCCACCTCTGAAACAAAATCCAAAGAGTTTGTTAATCTTATGCAAAGTGAATTTGAAATGAATATGGTTGGCGAAACTAAACTATTTCTTAGTTTTTCAAGTTAAACAGGTGGATGCTGGAATCTTCATCTCTCAGATAAAGTATGTGAAGAACCTGGTCAATAAATTTGGTCTAGAAAGTCCGAAGTCAATTAGGACTCCTATGATAACATCTTTAAAACTCATTAGTGATGACCAAGGCAAGGACATGAATCCAAGTCCATATAAAGGCATGATATACCCTCACTTTTGAAATCCATCACAATATTTGTAATCTCCCACAAGCATGTCTTCTTTATTTAACTTGGCAAGTTCATTGTAATACTTTGCAAGTACCTCCTCATTCAAAAAACGGAGGACTATCTCTCAAAAATTTGATGTTCTCGCCCTAATCTTTGGTACATAATCTCACGTGAGCATGTAACTATCATCGAAATTGTTTAGCACTTCTTTTCGACATTTCAAATATTGTCTAAACCAAAGAAATTTTGACATTTAGGTATCGGTGCAAGAATACAAGCATTGTCCTGTACAATGCAGGGCTTGATAAATTTAACATCTTGGACCTCCAAGCATATTTCCATAGACAATGTAGAGATTAGACATTGCAAAACCTTTGTTACTTTACTAAGATGAGAATAATGCAAATATAGCTGAAATTGCAAGGAGAGAAAATCAATACAAAATAGATTAACAATATGTAGGTTAGCCAAATATACAAAAATAAAAACAAACAAGTAAATAACAAAAATTGTTGAAATTAAAACTAACTAAAGTGGTAAACAAAGTTAAAATACTCCCCGGAAGTAGCTACAAAAACTTGATCGCTATGAAAATACAAACCGCAAGTGTACGAGTTACGTTCAAGTAATAAAGTGGACATTTTGAGTCCGAGTTATCGATCCCTCGAGAAATTTTTATTGTCGATACACAACCATAATTAATTTACTTCTAACAATAAAAAGAAACACAATTAAAATTATGATTTGAAAATAATGAAAAAATAAACTAAAAATCTACAAACTAAGAAAACATAAAAATTTTGGAATTTTGGAAGAAAATGTGGTTAAGATTCATGGTTTCGCTTAATTGTCATCTACTTAATTTTTCCATAAGCCAATTGACAAATTACTCATTTACAATGTTAGACCCGATTTTTCAATAATAATTAATTACCTCTCTCAAGGGAAATTAACACTAATTGATTGATTTAACCTACTATATCTCTATATTGATTCAAACCAAACAACCGCAAATAGCTCAATGGGTTGTCTATGATTAGGGTATATCTCTATCCCCCAACACAAACTTCGGATTTCTATTATTTGGTCTAAATACACAATCTTCTCTCGAACGATGTACAAATCACTAAACATAATCATTCATTTGCCATATAAATGAAAATGCAAGAATGGAAATAAGCATTTTAACATTAAAAGCAAATATTAAAATTAATTAAAACTAGGTCAAACTTCAACCATAAATCTCAACACAAAGAATTAGCTCATTTTATATATATGATAAAAATGGTAAGAGCAATGCATTACAAGTTGGATAACAAAATGGATAAAAATAAATATAAAATGTAGAAACCTTTCCCCTTGGTTGGATTTTTGAAGAGAAGAGTGGCTTGGTCTTGATTTTTCTCCCCCTTTTGTGTCCTTGTTCTTCCCCTTGTTCTCCCAAATGTGTTCTAATATGAGTGTTGCCCTAAAAGTGTCCAAAAAATGGTATTTAAATAGCCAAAAATCGCCTAAGGTGAAATTGCAGAAGAAGTCCCGAAATTTACGCAAAACGGGCAAAATTGCCCAGTCGAAAGGCAAAGCTCGCGCCGTGAGACCATTTTGGTCTCGATAAATCAAATAGCCTTCCTGCACATGCACCATACTAAGCTTGCGTGTGGGGGCTTTCTTCATTTCTTTTGTCCATCTAAGTCTTCCATATAATTACATACCGGCCCCTCAACTTAGATCTTGAACAGTATGGTCCTCAAATTTTTATTTTGATTTTAATCATCCCCTAATAATTTGCATCCAAAATCCTCCAACTTTCTAACTTGTGCACTTTGGTCCCCAACTTCATGTTTTAGTACGCTTTTGATCCATTTTCTCTTCTTTTTATCTTATTCTCTTTCCATTTGGGTTTATGACCTACAAAAGCCAAAATTATTCAATTATGAGTCAATATCTGCTCTTTTCATCAATAATGAGCATATTTAAGTATTAAATAGTTATGCAAAAACACACTTATCAGCCAACTTCTATCAACTTCTTACTTTTTACTAGTCTTAGATTGCCTTTGAGCTCAGTTGAAATTATGATAAAACCCTTAAGCTAGAAGCTGAAGAATTTGCAGAAGAGAATTCAAGAACATTGAATATATTTATTCTGTTTTATATGTACAATGAATATGATGCAAGATATATAGAAGGGCTGGAGTATTGAGCAAGTAAGAGATAACTAACAAGCCTATGCAAGACATGTGAGAATCAAATACAGTTACAACAACTAATTATGAGCTATGGTGCACACTATTAGCTGGTGGTATTCAGGGGCGGACGCAGGACTTTGAAGTTAGGGGGGCACAATCGAACTTTCAAAAAACTTGGGAGAAATTTTACAATCGAAAATTTACGTTCAAAAAAATCATACCCCATGTAATTTTACATCCAAAAATTTATATGAGATATGACTTTTTCGGATGTAAAATTTCGAAATTTTTGATGTCATATTCCATATAAAATTTTCTAATAAAATCATGAAAATTACATTGAAAAATTTGTATTGTAAAAATAATAAATGTTAATGAAATAATTGAATTTAAAAAAAAAATGCGAGTTAGACGTCTTTCTTTATGACTCACGTTTAACGTATTTTT
>CAIGRB010058815.1:80102-96216 GCA_903798255.1 Fraxinus quadrangulata
AAAAAAAAAAAAAAAAAAGAGCTTTGTAGGCTAAAATAGAAAATAAATCTTTTTACATTTTAATCTAATGAAATTTCATAACTCTCATTTTAACATTTTCGCTTCTAAAGTGTCACGTAACAACTACGTGAAAGATCAATTATGGTACAACTAACAAGTAAATATTTTTTTTTTATCAATTTAGGGGAAGAATAGGTGGAGAATAAGATGGAGTTCGAAATTGAAACTAAATTAAAATTAAGTAATCCAAATGAAATTTCGCCAAAAGTTCAGCGACCCTGGATTAAATTTACCCTTGTATGAAATAACGAAGCTGAGGTTCCAGAACTACAAAAGTTGCGTTGCATTAGGGAAAATTAGAATAAAATGAATGAAGCCAGTACCTATTTTGTATGTTTTTTTTAAACTTCCAATCACATGCTGCCATGTGCACAAGTAGCATGATTAAGAGAATATATATCATCTAGTAAACTTGATGCCGACTATGTATAAACAAAAGGAAACACGACTAAAGTAAATCAGACGAAATTCCCGTTCGAAGAGTGAGACAATTGTATGATAGGATATGTATAAAGGCAGAAAGGCAAATTAATACTAGAGCACAATTCTCTACTTTTCAAAATCTATATTTTAAAATCAGATATAAAGTTTTAATTTTCAAAAATCAGATAATTTTAATTAGGTACATTATAATTATATACAGATTATATTTTAAATATTAATTATACAAATTTCATTTCCCAAACCCTAATTCTCTCTCTCTCTCTCTCTCTCTCTTCACAACCGACCTTTGTCCTCATCAACAATCTCTCGTCGGCGATTGTGTTCTGCATCTGCTTCACGCAATGGCAATCATCACCGCTCTTCGCGGTATTTGCAACTGCGTTATTATGCTTCGCATCTGCTGTGCGCGGTGACTCTGTTTATCGTCATTGTGCTTGACTCGGTGGTAGTGTAGTTGCGGTGGATGGTGCAGCTGTTGGGTGCCGTGGTGGTGTCTTAAAAACCATCACCACTGGCGACGACAATTGTGGTGGATCACGATGGGAATCTGGACTTCTCTCCAGTGTTACGGATCACAGCGTCGCTAATGGTATTGTGGTTCAGTGTAGCGCTGATGGCTTTGGTAGTTTACAGCCATCGAGATGATGGGATCTAGTTTTGAAAAATGTCGTAGTGCTCTTAGTCGATTAGATCTGGTAATGTGTGGTTGTGGAGGTGGTTCTAGCGACAGAGATTTTGGTTATGTTGTGGTGGTGGTATTAGATCTGGTGAAGATGCGCTGTAACGCTGATGGCATTGGTGGTGCGATAGTGGTGTGCATTGGTAGTGTTGTATGCGGTGCGGTGGTGTGGTGTGGTGGGGAAGATTTTTTTGGTGGTTGTGGTGGTAGGGAAGATCTTGTTGGATCCATGTGACCAATTGTTTGGTTAACTGTTTGGTCAATGTGTAACATGTGACCAAAAAAATTATGATCGTGACTCACAATTGATTCCGAAGAAATGGGCATAACGTTTTGCATTGGTGTCAGATTTTCTATTATAATATATTTTCGAAAACGTCTTTCAACGCTCCATACCGTCCCAACCGGGGTTAACCCGATTGACGTCGTTTCCAACCTCAAATTTGCAGTTTAAGACGTGTTACCAGGCAGTCAAAATTGTAGCCTTATTTTTGGGTTTTTCATTTTAATTTTCTTTTGATTTTGTAATCGATGAATAATTTATGACCTGTAATTTTTTTGATCTGTGATCAATAAAAAATTTGATTTTGTGATAGATGAATAATTTGTAACATAAAATTTCCTATTCGTGACCAAGAAAGTTTCAAGCTTTCAGTCCAACCCAGGCAAAAGGCCTAATTTTTTTTTTTTTTAAAAAAAAGGAGGAGGGGNAACATGATTTGCATATATTCCAAGTTAATCAAGAGTTATTTGTAAGGGGTTGTGTTTGTCTGACCAAAAAGTAGAAATGAAATATAGATAACCTCAGTGCCCCCTGTATGGGGCTGATTAAATGGAAATTAAAATAAATAAATAAATGACTGTTGGGGCCAATATATAACTATTTTATTCCACAAATTTCTGACTATATGTTGTACCCATAGTTCACTGTTTGCTCATATTCCAAATTTGCCTTCAAAATGAATTCGTTTTGTGGGCTGGTCAAATATTGCTACCAAAAATGAAAAGGGCATAGTGTTCTCTTGATTTATTTTTAAGTACCGTGCTTTCCGAAAATTGGCATAACTGTGGCTGTATCTTGCCAAGCATCTATCGCTCTCTCTAAGCGCACACACTAAAGAAAATAAAATAAAATGAATTAAATATTCTTAATTTAGCTCTTATACTCAGTTTGACCGGAATTGTAATTATCCTTCCCCCTCTATATAAACCTCTCCAATTCAATTCCCTCTCCTCATCTTTCTTCTCTCATCTTTTTGTGTAACTTTTATGTGTTAACAATGGCAGGAACCCAACATAAATGGCAAAGAGAAGAATCTCGTGAAGAAGAAGCAGAAGCCAGCGGCGAAGCCAAACCCTTGCCTCTCCTGCTCTCCCGCGCCGGTCTCATTCTTCTCCAAGGGTATGGTACTGTTCCGGCTGAGCCCAGCACGAGCGACCGCGTCCCTTCGCCGGGTGCTAGGTCCGCCGCTGTTTAAAATATTTCTACACCGTGACAATAACTATTGGAGTTGTAGGAATGATACAACCATTCTCCTGCATCTAGTTTCTTGGATTCAAGACGATTGAACAAGTTATGGGTCAATAGAAGCAAAAATATATAGATCTGACGTTGGGTCCTCGGACAAACCTTCCACTTCTCAATTGCTAGCTTCTTTATTTTGAGACAAGTTGCAACAAAGGTTGCTATTCCAACTTCTATGATGCCAGCACATTGAACCATGACTCTAAATTAGAGTCCGTCTCCTAGCTATATAGCCGAGACTCACATTGGTTATTTGTGGACAATGTGACAACACCAAATCCTTTAGTAATGGACAACATGTAAGTATTATGCCCTCGGTCTAATCGATTTTGGACAAAAAAAAACTTTTAATATGATTAATAGATTTTATTTATGGTAGGTCTTTTATTTAATTGAATTACTATTCTAATAAATTAAATTAGTAGATTCCGTAAATTCAATTTTTGGTAACTTAATAATAACAAAGAGTTGTGATTGTGGGTAACAAAATTAATCTTAAGTTATCCATGATCATAAGTAGTAATGAAATACGGATATTGTTATTACGGATAAACTAGTACTTGTGGCTTCTCTCACTTATGAAGTGAGTAATTGATCTCACAATCTAAAATGTAGTGGCATTTAAATGAACGTGTTGATATTTTATTTAGAGAACTTCGATCATTTTGAGGGATCTTTATACCATATCTTCGAGTTCTCTTCCTTTTTCATTTAAAAGTTATAATTATCTACATAAACTTGATCACTGACTCATGCCGGAGGTACAATGGTGGAGAAAGTCTAAACCTCTTTTTCTAGGTTCATTGGTCATCGGAGTAGCAGAAGCCACCTTGTTTTGTTAAGGAAGTCGAAAGGTTGAGTAGCTATTATTTCATTAGCGAAGGTCTCTTTGAAAGTATGAAATTCCCTATCGGTTAGCCAATTAGTCTGATTTTCAGCAATCCTCTCATAACACTCGTAGGAATCATCTATTTCCATCTTCATAACTGGACTATCCACTGAAGCAACTGCCATATTTTGGAATTCTGGGCGTAGTCCACAATAGAAGAGATATCTATGTGGCTGCTTAGGAATGTCAAGATTTGGACACTTTCGAAATGAGTTCTTGAACCCATGCTTTTAGATATGTCTCGAGCTCTCTCTATTTGAAAGTATGAAATTCATTTTGAATTTGATGGACTCGAGATGGCAGGAAGAACTTCATGGTGAATTTTTGTATTATGTCATTCCACGACATGATACTCTCGGTAGGTAATGAATGGACCCATTTTCTTGTGCCCTTCTTCAAGGTGTGGGGACGTAAGCCCATTTGAAATGCATCTGATGACATCCTCTCATGGCTGGTGACTTCGCACAACATCAAAAAGCTTGAATATGCTCATGTGGATTTTCTATAGATTTCCTGAAGAACTTGATGTCATGGGGATTTTATCAATTTCGATTTAGTGTAAACAAAAGAGGTTGACTGTTGATTTTTCACTAAATTAACTACGAAAGCAATAAAAGTTGGTTTTTATCAAATACGTAATGAATTTATTGGATTTTCAACTCTACCTATTGACTTCTCATTTTAATTCTTGACTTGTGTTGATTAATGTAGTTAACATGTTCGTAACGGTAGATAATTCAATTTTATTCAATATTTTTTCCAAAATATATCGAAGCTATTTTCACATTATGATTAATTCTCAAAGAATTAATATCTTTATTGTACAATGAATGTGCCTTTTATAGGCATAAAATAAATTCCTAATAAAAAAAAACTCTAATTCTAAAGACAAATCCAAATAAACAAATCTCAATAAAACTAAAATACTACAAATAATGAAAATACCCTTAAACTAATTCAAAACCTAAAAGCATAAAAATGGACCCCTAAACAACCGAATTTGACCCTTAAAGTTTGAAAAAAATCATCCAACAAACTTTTGCAGAATCAAAAGATTTTTCCGGATTGTACTCATAGACGAAAATCCGACAACCGAGTTATAAGCATTTTTATATCGTGTGTTTTTCGCACATACTACATATTCATTCTCTTCTAATTGATCTGTATCACTCCAGAACATACATTGGATCCTTATTAGCTTGCCATCCACGATTCTCATAATTCTCTCTCTTTTCAAGAAGATTCGCCCTCGAATCTTCACATTGAAATTGAATATGTTTTTCTTCCTGGACTTTCTTCACATTTTTCTTAAAGTTTCTTGATTTTTTTTTTTAAAACTTGAAAATGGAAGGAGAGAAAAAACTAGATTTTAGAGCCAAGGCGCTGATACCAACTGATGTAAACCCACGTAGTAATAGTAACTCCGAAACTCACAAAAGATTGAATCACAATCTGAGAAAGTTGAAATCTCGGTTTGAAGTTTGATTCAATAAATTATTGGGTCAAGCATCAAACCCGGATTTTAGCTTTCTTGGGGTTGTGATTTAATCTTTTGTGGGTTTCGAAGTTACTACTGTTACATGGGTTCACATCACTAGCCTAGTTGAGATGTCATATGCTTCTATTGAGTCCTTAAATCTGGCATGCTTTGTGTAAATGCATGAACATGATCTATAATCATTGAGATTTTCTGTAAGAATTGTGGGCTCCAAACTCCTCCCAATACATCAAAATCACCCAAAGGGATTAGGCGGTGAGCAAGAAAATAAAAAAATTGGTTTTAAGCTCAAAATTAATTACTCTACAGTCCTATTGTTGAGCATGGAAAAAATGGTTAAAGCTTAAAATCATTAGACCACACACTTAACATATCAAAATCACATAGGGGCTAGACAGTGAACAAGGAAACCAAACAATTGATTATAAGCTCAAAATTGATCGACGGTCCAGTGGTGAGCTTTCAAAATTATAAAAATTGGTTAAATCTTAAAATCACTTCATGAGAACCCACATAACAATAATTACTCTGAAACCAACAAAAGATTGAATCACAACCTAAGAAAACAAAATTCCCGATTTAAAACTTGACCCAATAATTTATTGAATCAAGAAACCAAAGTTATAAAAGAACTTGACCCTTAATCACAAAAATTAAGAACCTTGATATGAAATTGTTGAATGCCACAAAAAATGAAATCTTTGATATGCTCGAAATTATGTTCAATGAAGAACAAGAAAAAATATCTCGCTTTATTAATTCTCTCAATAAAATGTTTTCCCTTTTTACAATGAAAATGATGAATTCTATTTATAGAGAACCCATAAAAACTTAATAAAAATGGAATTATATCATAAAGATATAAAATATTGCCATAACAAGGGTTCTAGAGCATAGTTATAACTCCCGTGATAGCATAGAACAACCAAAATTTTACTTCTTTGTTTCGGGAATAGTACATACGACAACATCCTATTTTATATTATGCGACAACATAGTTGTCCAAAGGGCTTCCAATTTTCTTTTCTTAAATTCCATACATCCAACTTGTTTCCACCTTCATGCCCAACATGAAAATTGGTGTGGCTTGTTAACTTCAATCTCTTTGTCTCCGTAGCTTGAACGAATAAATGCATGACTTCAATGATCCTATTTGCTTGCGATCTCGTCATTGGTTGCTCTTCAAGTTGAGCCGGATCTTTGTAAGTTTGTTGCCGTCCATGGATCCTATCATTAGACCACGTGTTCAACACATCAAAATCACCAAAGGGCTAGGCGGTGAGTAAAAGAAAATTAAACAAAAAATTGGTTATAATATTAAAATCGCTCTACGGTTTTAGTTGTGAGCTTTCAAAATCAAAAAATTGGTTAAGACTCAAAATCAGTATATCACACGTCAGCGCATCAAAATTGCCCAAAGGGCTGGCCGTGAGCAAGAAAACCAAAAAATTGGTTATAAGCTCAAAGTCACTCTACGGTCCTAGTGGTGAGCTTTCAAAACTAAAAAAATTGATTAAGACTCAAAATCACGAGATCACACACTTGGTACATCAAAATCGCCCAAGGGGTTAGATGATGAGCACGAAAACCAAAAAAATGGCTATAAACTCAAAATCGCTCTACGGTCCTAATGGTGAGCTTTCAAAACAAAAAAAAAAAATTGTTAAAAATTAAAATATCGAGATCACACACTCAATATATCAAAATCATCCAAGGGGTTGGCTAAAGCTCAAGAATCACCAATTGAGACAGCATAACTAAAATTTGCTAACAAACTCGAAATCCCTCAATCAATTAAATAGCGAGCAATGACAATGACCGACAAAGTTAATGCATTCAAATTCAATGTAGTCCTCAAGTAGTCGATCACATACCGATCGACTCATCAACCAACGAAAGTACACTGCTAATGCGATCGAAGTACCACATGCTATGTTGATCACATAACGATCGATGCGGTCCCAAAAAAAATGGATGAAAGGACTATTAACTATTGGAATTTTATCAACACTTTTAATTCTAAATGGACGAGTCACATGACTGCAAGTAAAAAAATGTCAATGTGGAAGGAAATCGAACGCATATTGAAATAGATTCGTTCAATAACATGATCGATATGGGTCTTTTCTCTAAAAAGAATTCAACATTGATCAAGCAAAGCAAAATATGAGATCCTATCCACATTTCGAACAGAGAAAAACCACATGTTCGTCGAATGACAAAAAGGGAAAACAATAAAAAAAAATATAAAGATGTAAATAACTAAGTGAGAAACTAGATCACTCTAGGTATGAAATCTCTTCACCCTCTCTCTTTTAGATTCATCTATCAATTTGGATGCCTTAGCTTGTTTAGTTGCCTTTCATTTCTCTATGTTGAGCCAAAAAATCGATCATATTCTGAAGGGCCAATAGATGATGCTCAGGAGATACCCCACTCTTTGGTCAAGGCGATAGAGGCCACCATCGTTTAGCTCTGGACGCGTTCAGGTTTCTAAAAAACTCTGAAGAGGTCTTGTATCGCTCAACATAGTCATATTGTGCACAAGCTAGAAAGGAGCTTAGACTATCATTTTCCTTTTCCTGCTTACCTGCTCGAGACTCTAACTCCTTCATGCGAGCTTCTGAGGCATCGAGAGACTTTTTCATTGTTAAAATTGTCTTTCTAAAGTTGCTCGTTTCTTTGGTTTTATCTTCCTCAAAAGTCTTCACTTATGCGACTAAAAGGCGAGACAACTTCTTCAGGCTCATCCAACAACTGCGGAGGTCTCTTGTCAATGCATTTTCCTTTTTCCTTATCCACGGCTTTTCTATTCTTTGAGAGGGTAGGAAAAATCCCCCCACCCCACTACTCTCGGGCTCAGGTAGTGAGCTCAATTCTCATGCTAAGTCAAAATCCATATCTACATAAACTCGATCGCTGACTTTCATGCCAGAGGTACAACAGTGAAAATAGGTCCAGCCTCTTTTTGCAGGTATTTCATTAGTCAACGAAGTAGCAGAAGTCACCTCGTTCTATCAAGGAAATCGAAAGGTTAAGTGCTTTTATTTTATTGGTGAAGATCTTGCCATTGCATTTACCTTTTCCTTTATTTGTGGCTTTTCTCTTCTTTGAGGGTACACAAGGAAAATCCCTCATCACTCTCGAGCTCAGGTAGTAGGCTCAATACTCTTGCCAAGTCAAAATCCATACATGAATACATACAACAAATTTTTTCAAACATAAGATATAAGAAAAAGAATATGCGCAAGAGAAAAAAAGAAAAATTGCCCAAAGGGCTGGCCGTGAGCAAGAAAACCAAAAAATTGGTTATAAGCTCAAAGACACTCTACGGTCCTAGTGGTGAGCTTTCAAAACTAAAAAAATTGATTAAGACTCAAAATCACGAGATCGCACACTTGGTACATCAAAATCGCCCAAGGGGTTAGATGTGAGCACGAAAACCAAAAAAATGGCTATAAACTCAAAATCGCTCTACGGTCCTAATGGTGAGCTTTCAAAACAAAAAAAAAATTTGTTAAAAATTAAAATATCGAGATCACACACTCAATATATCAAAATCATCCAAGGGGTTGGCTAAAGCTCAAGAATCACCAATTGAGACAGCATAACTAAAATTTGCTAACAAACTCGAAATCCCTCAATCAATTAAATAGCGAGCAATGACAATGACCGACAAAGTTAATGCATTCAAATTCAATGTAGTCCTCAAGTAGTCGATCACATACCGATCGACTCATCAACCAACGAAAGTACACTGCTAATGCGATCGAAGTACCACATGCTATGTTGATCACATAACGATCGATGCGGTCCCAAAAAAAATGGATGAAAGGACTATTAACTATTGGAATTTTATCAACACTTTTAATTCTAAATGGACGAGTCACATGACTGCAAGTAAAAAAATGTCAATGTGGAAGGAAATCGAACGCATATTGAAATAGATTCGTTCAATAACATGATCGATATGGGTCTTTTCTCTAAAAAGAATTCAACATTGATCAAGCAAAGCAAAATATGAGATCCTATCCACATTTCGAACAGAGAAAAACCACATGTTCGTCGAATGACAAAAAGGGAAAACAATAAAAAAAAATATAAAGATGTAAATAACTAAGTGAGAAACTAGATCACTCTAGGTATGAAATCTCTTCACCCTCTCTCTTTTAGATTCATCTATCAATTTGGATGCCTTAGCTTGTTTAGTTGCCTTTCATTTCTCTATGTTGAGCCAAAAAATCGATCATATTCTGAAGGGCCAATAGATGATGCTCAGGAGATACCCCACTCTTTGGTCAAGGCGATAGAGGCCACCATCGTTTAGCTCTGGACGCGTTCAGGTTTCTAAAAAACTCTGAAGAGGTCTTGTATCGCTCAACATAGTCATATTGTGCACAAGCTAGAAAGGAGCTTAGACTATCATTTTCCTTTTCCTGCTTACCTGCTCGAGACTCTAACTCCTTCATGCGAGCTTCTGAGGCATCGAGAGACTTTTTCATTGTTAAAATTGTCTTTCTAAAGTTGCTCGTTTCTTTGGTTTTATCTTCCTCAAAAGTCTTCACTTATGCGACTAAAAGGCGAGACAACTTCTTCAGGCTCATCCAACAACTGCGGAGGTCTCTTGTCAATGCATTTTCCTTTTTCCTTATCCACGGCTTTTCTATTCTTTGAGAGGGTAGGAAAAATCCCCCCACCCCACTACTCTCGGGCTCAGGTAGTGAGCTCAATTCTCATGCTAAGTCAAAATCCATATCTACATAAACTCGATCGCTGACTTTCATGCCAGAGGTACAACAGTGAAAATAGGTCCAGCCTCTTTTTGCAGGTATTTCATTAGTCAACGAAGTAGCAGAAGTCACCTCGTTCTATCAAGAAAATCGAAAGGTTAAGTGCTTTTATTTTATTGGTGAAGATCTTGCCATTGCATTTACCTTTTCCTTTATTTGTGGCTTTTCTCTTCTTTGAGGGTACACAAGGAAAATCCCTCATCACTCTCGAGCTCAGGTAGTAGGCTCAATACTCTTGCCAAGTCAAAATTCATACATGAATACATACAACAAATTTTTTCAAACATAAGATATAAGAAATAGAATATGCGCAAGAGAAAAAGTAAAAAATTGCCCAAAGGGCTGGCCGTGAGCAAGAAAACCAAAAAATTGGTTATAAGCTCAAAGTCACTCTACGGTCCTAGTGGTGAGCTTTCAAAACTAAAAAAATTGATTAAGACTCAAAATCACGAGATCGCACACTTGGTACATCAAAATCGCCCAAGGGGTTAGATGTGAGCACGAAAACCAAAAAAATGGCTATAAACTCAAAATCGCTCTACGGTCCTAATGGTGAGCTTTCAAAACAAAAAAAAAATTTGTTAAAAATTAAAATATCGAGATCACACACTCAATATATCAAAATCATCCAAGGGGTTGGCTAAAGCTCAAGAATCACCAATTGAGACAGCATAACTAAAATTTGCTAACAAACTCGAAATCCCTCAATCAATTAAATAGCGAGCAATGACAATGACCGACAAAGTTAATGCATTCAAATTCAATGTAGTCCTCAAGTAGTCGATCACATACCGATCGACTCATCAACCAACGAAAGTACACTGCTAATGCGATCGAAGTACCACATGCTATGTTGATCACATAACGATCGATGCGGTCCCAAAAAAAATGGATGAAAGGACTATTAACTATTGGAATTTTATCAACACTTTTAATTCTAAATGGACGAGTCACATGACTGCAAGTAAAAAAATGTCAATGTGGAAGGAAATCGAACGCATATTGAAATAGATTCGTTCAATAACATGATCGATATGGGTCTTTTCTCTAAAAAGAATTCAACATTGATCAAGCAAAGCAAAATATGAGATCCTATCCACATTTCGAACAGAGAAAAACCACATGTTCGTCGAATGACAAAAAGGGAAAACAATAAAAAAAAATATAAAGATGTAAATAACTAAGTGAGAAACTAGATCACTCTAGGTATGAAATCTCTTCACCCTCTCTCTTTTAGATTCATCTATCAATTTGGATNTTATCAACACTTTTAATTCTAAATGGACGAGTCACATGACTACAAGTAAAAAAATGTCAATGTGGAAGGAAATCGAACGCATATTGAAATAGATTCGTTCAATAACATGATCGATATGGGTCTTTTCTCTAAAAAGAATTCAACATTGATCAAGCAAAGCAAAATATGAGATCCTATCCACATTTCCAACAGAGAAAAATCACATGTTCGTCGAATGACAAAAAGGGAAAACAATAAAAACAAATACGAAGATGTAAATAACTAAGTGAGAAACTAGATCACTCTAGGTATGAAATCTCTTCACCCTCTCTTTTAGATTCATCTATCAATTTGGATGCCTTAGCTTGTTTAGTTGCCTTTTCTCTTCAATATGCAGGTATTTCATTAGTCAACGAAGTAGCAGAAGTCACCTCATTCTATCAAGGAAATCGGAAGGTTTAGTGCTTTTATTTTATTGGTGAAGATCTTACCATTGCATTTACCTTTTCCTTTATTTGTGGCTTTTCTCTTCTTTGAGGGTACACAAGGAAAATCCCTCATCACTCTCGAGCTCAGGTAGTAGGCTCAATACTCTTGCCAAGTCAAAATCCATATATGAATACATACAACAAATTTTTTCAAACATAAGGTATAAGAAAAAGAAAATGCACAAGAGAAAAAGTAAAGGAAATAAGGGAAAGCCTAACGGTGGGTTGACCGACCCCTACATCCTGTAGAGTGTGCATGAGGCGATTGGCATATAAACTATCGTACCTGGTCTTCTAAAAGTAGAGTACACTCTACGAGACTGTTAAAAAGATGAATTTGGGGATTTTTCCAATGAATATTAAATGAAAATTGGCCATGGAAGGCCAAAAGAAAAAGAATCGAAACTTCCATCCACTATTGAAATTCTTATACTTAGAAAAATGTAGACGAATCCTTACAGTGAGTTAGACAAAAGTGTTGTACTGTGGCATGCTATGTAACTCAAAGACACATCTTTTCACTGAGGCAAATGTACAAGAAATATAGTGCTTTCCTCCATGCATTAGGATTTATCTAAGAGTGAGATAAATTTCATTGCAAATTGAGATAAAAATCTTCTTTGGACTTGAAGGCTCTATAAACATAATCAACGGCACAAGTATATATATCTTGCAATTGGCTCAATTTAGCTGAAGAATTATAAGAGCTAGGTCCCTTCGGTATGTCAAGGATCACCCCTTACCCTACGAACCCACCTCAATTTCAAAATTTTGATTAGGAGATTTAAAAGAACTAGTTTGATTTTTAGGAATACATACGTCGAAAATATTAGAAATATTGAAATACGATGGATGTCCACCATACTAGGAGGTTGATCGACGGTCCCCATTAGGATTGGTTGATCTACCAACAGACGTGTTGGCCGATCAAGATCAACCAGTTCCTACGTTGTCTACTGACCCATTAATAGATGGGTCGGTCGACTCTCTTCCACTCTTGTTCTCACTCTTACTTTCATCCCCACTACTTGAACAAGGTAAAAGTGATCTACTTGATGTAGAAAAAGAGGATTTTGAAATTTCTTGGCTAGAACAAGAAGATAGTACTACTTTATACATAAAAATGGAACGCGATTATACCAAAAAGGAAAAAAATTTATGAAAGAGAGAGGGATGAAGAAACTGCCTTGAAGATGAAGGAGGCACCTAGGATTTACAAGGAAGACAAAAGGTTAACAAATGAGCTTCCGATCTCATTTATATCAAGAAACTTTTTAGGGAGAAATTTTTTCCCGAAAATGAATTCTCTTACGGGTCTCCAAGTGCCAAAAGTGATCGAGCCTATAGCCTCCTGCTATTTGGTGTAGTCGACCCACTTGCATCCCACCAAATGGCAATACATGATGGGTAGATTTAAAATAAAACTCTCGAAATATGCAATCGCTCTTAAAATATAAGTGAATGGAGATGTTATCTCTTAATGATAACTATCTTCAAGATGTAGAGGGGTTAGTGATGCTAGGTGATATAACTAACTGACGTGATGACCAATCGAATGAGGATGGTCGATCGGATATCATGATGGTTGATCGACTACCATGGTGCTCGACCAACCACTAGTGTGGCCAACCACTAGGAAGCTCGATCGACCATATTTCTCAATCTTCTAGACATTTTTTCTTTGATTTTTAATCGTCTAGTGGTTACCTTTGGTCCTCTTAACCATCGAGTAAGTGGAAATCAATCACTAGACACGTGGATGGCAACCGCTTGACAATTGCATTGCAGTAAGACGCCTATAAATACCCCCAAAGACGTACCAAGTATGAGGGATCTTTTTACTATATCTTCGAGTTCTCTTTATTTTCTCATCCAAAAGTTATAATTATCTACATAAACCAGATCACAGACTATCACGTTGAAGGTACAATGAGATATATTTCCCTGCCTCCTTTTGTAGGTATTTCGTTGGTCATTGAAGTAGTAGAAGATTCCTTGTTCCATCAAGGAAGTCAAAAGATTGAGTAGATGTTATTTCAGTAGGTAGGGTGAGTTGAATTGCTTAATTCATTTACCATTCAAAAAAACTAATTTTTCAACATAATATCTTTAGCGAACCCATGAATATGATAATCCAAAAAATAAAACTAATGGGTATCAAAATAATTTAATGAAATTGAAGAGATCAATTTATTCCTAAGGAAAATGGATAAATAAATATGTAATCTTAAGAAATGGAAATTAATATACTAGCTAGTTCTTTTTTTTCCTTAAATTGAAAATAACTTATGCAACTTTATTAAAAATTACTTTCTCTTGAACTCGACTTACATTATTTAATGTGAGCTACAAGATGAAACCAATATTGATATACTTTTATCCATTTAAATATTTGACCCGAATAAAATTCTCGATATATAAAAAAAATAGTGAGACTAAGCTAAAAATATTTAGATCATCATATCCAATAAAAATTGCTAGACAACATTCTATGGTGACTAGGTAATTAATTAAAATTTTAGAGGTGTCTAGCGACATGACAAGTAGAAATTTCCTTGAAAGAGTTAAAAATTTCGGTCGCTACAACCCTCCCCTCTAAAAAAAAGTTTTCATCCTCGAAATTTAACTTACTTATTTAATGAGATCGGGATATTTTGACAAAATATCTTGCCACTTTCTTTTCCCAAAGTTATTATGTTGTCCCTGACTCCGGGGCTTTATACTCGAATACAACACAGTTTGGGCCTTCTTCACAACTGCTCGATAGGTATAGAGCTCGTGTGAGCTAACTATCTGCCTGATCTTGGGGTGTAGGCCTCTCTCAAAACATTTTGCTTTCAACCGTTCAGTACTCACGAAGTGTGAGGCATAACGTGACAATTCCTCAAACTTCCGTTCGTAGTCGGTAATATCCATATCCTCCTTTACCAACTGCAAGAATTTTGTTTCCTTATGATCTTGCATAGCTTGAGGGAAATACTTTTCTATCAAATCAGTCTTAAACTGTACCCAAGTCAGGTAATGATGTTCTTCTTGAGTGCGAGATACGAACTCCCACCAATGGCCGCCCCTCCCGACTAGCATGAATTCAGCACATAACACTTTCTGATTTTCCGAACAAGAGATGTGTCAAAAGATCTTCTCAATAGTGCCCAACCATTCTTCAGCTGCTAAAGGATCCTTTCCACCGTCAAAAGTAGGAGGACGATATCTATGAAACTGCTCGATCACAGGGATAGCTGATGTAGCCTGGTTCCCTTGAGGAGCCGGTGGTGCTTGTTGCGTTCTTGGCGCTCGTGGCACTTGCTGGGTCTGTGGTATCTTCGATGCATATTGTACAACTTGAGCTGTCAATGCTCGTCTTATCTCATCCACTGCCTATTGTAGTTCCCTGATGGCTCTCGCTTGCGGTGTTGGAGCCCATTTCCTTTAGGATAAATAAAAGCAATTTCGCAATCCATTGAAATAACACGACATCGTAAAGTGATAACAAATCCATGAGGGCTCAAAATGAAAGAAAGACAATATAACATACTCCATTATCTCAATCTTTCAAGAGGCATACAACATGACAAAAGAGCATCGACGCTCAAACAACTGTGAATCGAAAGAAATCCTACTCGACATTAATCAGATCTAAACATAATAAAATCTACTAAGAATCCACACCACTACTCGTCCTTGCCATCATCGTCACTAATCCAACCTCCATGAACCCTAGGTTTCTTGGAAGGTTGCACCTCATCATCTGAAGTAGGTGGAGGTGCATCTTCACGAATGTATATCTTAGTAGGTACACTATTGTCTTCAGGGATTGCAAGTCCATCATCTCGAGCCTGTTCCCACTGCGTCGTCAGCTCTGCACAGAGTCTCATAATCAATCTCTCGAGGCGAGATAGGAACGTAAACTCCCCACAAATAAGTGTAAATCGATTCGGTCATCTCAAGCCATTCTTCTAGTAAAGTATCAATAAGAAAGTGGGTGGCCCGACGACCCCTGACCATATGGCCTAGTTTCCGAACCTCCTTCCACCTTATTAACATCTCCCGAATGTTTTGTCCCATATTGTGTGCTGGATTCCATCGCTACGCTTCATATTGTCTCACAATCTCATCTCGACGAGGCCTCATTAAACACGTCTTCCTACAAGTTCTCTTAGTTCATACCATCTGTGCTAAACCCATTATTCAAAGTCCAATTAGGTAGGTTCCAAATATCTTTTAGTTAAATTACGAGAACTTAGTTAAATATTTAAATTTTGTTACGTTCTCAAAATACTTGGTGCACTGATTATTATTTACAATACGTGCTCCACTCAATACTTTCAATTTTTCTCTTTTAAACATTCATAGAAAATCATAACATCTTGAATGATATATTTGAACATAAAATTCATAAAACTCTTATTTACCTTAGAGCCGGCATACCGTGGCGATGACAGGTAGTGACTAAAACTTACAATCTGACTTAACTCAAAAATATATATATAAAATAAATAAATAA